>CAKNXH010073899.1:24286-37577 GCA_932178445.1 Andricus quercusramuli | reverse complement strand
TAAAAGACATAAAAGACATAAAAGACATAAAAGACATAAAAGACATACAAGACATAAAAGACATAAAAGACATAAAAGACATAAATTATTATTATCCAGGTTTCATTGTTGATGAAGGATCTTGGTATCTGATCAAAGACATTAAAGTGCCATTCAACCCAGTTTACCCTCTGTTTTCGACAAAAACTGTTACTGTGCCGACTTAGGACCACTCTCCCCTATCTATTCAATATTTAAAATAAGTGATGAACCTAAGCATTTTTTTAGTTCCAGCTGCTTCATTATCCTGCCTCATGTCAGCTAATGCTTTCAGTTTTTCTTGAAGAGCTTTGAGTTTGCTATCAACAAATTCTTTCAGGGGTGAAATTTCTACTTTATCGAGTTTGCTTCCTATTTCTTGTTGAATTTCATCTAAAGATTGCTGCCAGACCGACTCTTGCTGAACTAATTTGGCAATTGCTTCTTCAAGACCACGAGTGAGGTCATCACAAGTTGCATCAAACTGATCATAGGAGACCTAGAAATTTGGTTTGTTATTTAATCTTCAATAATTTAATTAATAATAATCTAATAACAATAATTTAATAATAATGATAAATAATAATAATCTATTTATCACAAATCGGAAATTTTCAAGGAATCTGTATTATCATGATGATGCTACAAATTCCTTGAAAAATTTCTAATCTCGATCTCTCTAGTAGCTTAATGGAAAAGCACTGCACCGGCAATCGGAAGTTCTGTGGTTCGATTCCCAGCTAATCAAAAGGAAATTTTTTTTTTCAGAAAAAAATTAATTAAAAAAATTAAAACTAATTGATTGATTTATTATTTGGAAAGCCTGCCTTTCTGTTAACAGCCTTGGCATCTGCCTTATCAGCTAAAGCATCCTCGAGATCTTCTTTATCGGCTTTCACAGTTTTCAGTATTTCGATTTGCTCCTGCAGAACCTGCAAAATCAATTAGTAAAATGAAGATGTCACCATACCATAATGTCAACCGAGGGGTGAACAATAGGGCGGTCCAAAAATGTGCCGACATAGGACCAGTCTCCGCATTCTATTTAATATTTAAAAAAAGTTATGAACCTGAGTATTTTTCGAGTTCCAGTTATTTTTTTCAATTTTCATGGATGTTCACATACATAATTGTTCAAACAATTCATTATTATTGTTAATAATATTATCTTTGAATAATTCTAAAAATTGCGTTTTTTCAGAAATTTTCAAGTTTTTATTCACTTTTTATTTGAACTGAGTTAATTTTTGATTCAAGTTCACAAAAATAATTGTTTAAACAATTTATCATTATTGTTAATAATATTCTCTCTGCTTAATGGTAGAAAACTGCAGGTCTTTCGAAAATTTTTAACTAGTCGTCTATTTTTCACTTGAAGTGACCTAATAATTATTTGAGTTGAGCAAAAACAATTGTTTAAACAAATTATTATTGTTTATAGCTATTTTCATTTATACATCTTCATCTATATATATAAAAAGTTGAAGAGTTCAGAAAAAACCGCAACTTTTCAGCACTTATCCATGAGAAGATAGTTATAAACAATTATGAATTGTTTGAAGAGCTTTGTTTGTTAACCTGCATTATTTATCACTTTACTAATTAAAAAGTGGATAAAAAGTTAAACATTTCAGAAAAAACCGCAACATTCTAGCATTATACAAATTGAATATAATTAATAATAATGATAAATTGTTTAAACAAATAATTTTATCAAGTTTATTTGATTATTTAACTCGCTCCAAGAGAAAAGTGAACAAAAAGTTGAAAATATCTGAAAAAACGTAAATTTTCTAGCATTATTCTAAGAGAATATTATTAACAATAATGATAAATTGTTTAAACAATTATGTTTGTTGATATTAATGGAATATTCTCCCTGATTGGGAATTGGAAAGTTTCTAATATTTCCGAATTTGAAAATTCCTGAAAAATAAAATTCTCGAATAATGAAATTCTAAAATTGGAAAACTCCCGAATGATAAAATTCCCGAAAAGTTTCCATTATTACCGAATTGTAAAATTTACGAATAATAAAATTCCCGAATCGGAAAATTCCTGAAAAATAAAGTTTTCGAATAATAAAATTCCAAAATTGGAGAATTCCCGAATGATGAAATTCCCAAAAAGTTTTCATTATTACCGAATTGAAAAATTTACGAATAATAAAATTCCCGACAGTTTCTAATATTCCCGAATCGGAAAATTTCTGAAAAATGAAATTCTCGAATAATGAAATTCCAAAATTGAAAAATTCCCGAAAAGTTTTTATTATTACCGAATTGAAAAAATCCCGACAGTTTCTAATATTCCCGAATCAGAAAATACCATAATAATAAAATTCCAGCATAATAAAATTTCCAAATAATGAAATTCGGAATTGAAAAATTCCCGAAAAATAAAATTCCTGGACAATTTCTAATAGTACCAAATTTAAAAACTCCCGAACCATAAAATTCCCATTACCGAATTTGAAAATTCCCTAATGATAAAATTTTTGAATAATAAAATTTCCTAATGATAAAATTGCCGAATGATAGAATTACAAAATGGGAAAATTCCCGACTGATAAAAATTTCTAACAGTTCTTAATATTACCGAATTGGAAAATTCCCCAATTATTAGATTCCAGAATAATAAAATTCGCGAACAGTTGATAATATTACCAAATTTTGAAATTCTAGAATAATTAAATTCCCGGATTGGAAAATTCCTGACAGTTTCTAATATTTCCGAATTTAAAAATTCCCGAATAATAAAATTCCTGAATTGGAAAATTCGCGACAACCAAATTTCAAAATCCCCGAAAATTAAAATTCCCGAATTGGAAAATTCCCAAATTATAAAATTCTCGAACAATAAAGTTTCCGAATAATGAAATTCCCGAATAATAAATTTCCTAAAAGATCAAATTCCCGACAATTTGTAATATTACTGAATTTGAAAATTCCCGAATCATGAAATACCTGAGAGATTCTAATATTACCGAATTTGAAAATTCATGAAAAATAAAATTCTCGAATAATAAAATTCAAAAATTGAAGAATTCCCGAAAAGTTTTCATTATTACTGAATTGGAAAATTTACGAATAATCAAATTCCCGCAAGTTTCTAATATTCCCGAATCGGAAAATTCCTGAAAAATAAAATTCTCGAATAATGAAATTCCAAAATTGAAAAATTCCCGAAAAGTTTTTATTACCGAATTGAAAAATTCCCGACAGTTTCTAATATTCCCGAATCAGAAAATTCCCTAATAATAAAATTCCAGTATAATAAAATTTCCGAATAATGGAATTCCCGAAAAATTAAATTTGGAATTGAAAAATTGCCGAAAAATAAAATTCCTGGACAATTTCTTATATCATGAAATACTCGAAAGTTTCTAATATTGCCGAATTTGAAAATTCCTGAAAAATAAAATTCTCGAATAATGAAATTCCAAGATTGGAAAATTCCCGAAAAGTTTTCAATATTACCGAATTGAAAAATTTCCGAATAATAAAATTCCCGAATTGGAAAATTCCTGACAGTTTCTAGTATTCCCGAATCTGAAAATTCCTGAAAAATGAAATTCTCGAATAATGAAATTCCAACATTGATAAATTCCCGAAAAGTTTTCATTATTACCGAATTGAAAAATTTCCGAATAATAAAATTCCCGAATTGGAAAATTCCTGACAGTTTCTAGTATTCCCGAATCGGAAAATTCCTGAAAAATGAAATTCTCGAATAATGAAATTCCAACATTGAGAAATTCCTGAAAAGTTTTTATTATTACCGAATTGAAAAATTCCCGAATAATAAAATTCCCTACAGTTCCTAATATTCCCGAATTGGAAAACTCCCTAACAATAAGATTCTAAAATAATAAAATTCCTGGACAATTTCTAATATTACCAAATCTGAAAATTCCCGAGAGTTTTTAATATTACCGAATTTGAAAATTCCCGAGTTGGAGAATTCCCTAATAATAACATTTCTGAATAATAAAATTTCCTAATAATAAAATTCCCGAATAATGAAATTCCAAAATGGGGAAATTCCCGAATGACAAAACTCCCTAACAGTTTTTAATATTACCGAATTGGAAATTTACCGAATCATGAAACACCCGAGAGTTTCTAATATTTCCGAATTTAAAAATTCCTGAAAAATAAAATTCTCGAATAATGAAATTCTAAAATTGGAAAATTCCCGAAAAGTTTCCATTATTACCGAATTAAAAAATTTCCGAATAATAAAATTCCCGAATTGGAAAATTCCCGACAGTTTCAAATATTCCCGAATCGGAAAATTCCTGGAAAATAAAATTCTCGAATAATGAAATTCCAAAATTGAAAAATTCCCGAATCGTAAAATTCCCGAAAAGTTTTTATTATTACCGTATTGAAAAATTCACGAATAATAAAATTCCCAAATTGGAAAATTCCCGACAGTTCCTAATATTCCCGAATTGGAAAATTCCCTAACAATAAAATTCCAGAATAATAAAGTTCCTGGACAATTTCTAATATTACCAAATTTGAAAATTCCCGAGTCATAAAATTCCCGAGAGTTTCTAATATTACCGAATTTGGAAATTCCCGAAAAATAAAATTCCCGAATTGGAAAATTCCCGAATAATAAAATTCCTGAACAGTAATAATATTAACTAATTGGAAAATTTACGAATAATAAAATTCCCCCCAGTTCATAATATTACCAAATTCGAAAATTCCCGAATAATAAAATTGTAAAATTATAAAATATCCGAACTAGAAAATTCCCTAATTATGAAATTCCCGAATTTGAACAATACAAATTTTTTGAAATAAATCGGAAACAATTTTCATCCAGAAATTATTTTTCGGTATATTTCAGTCGTCAAAATTGTCTAAAATTATTGTTTTGAATTCGAACAATAATTTCAGAAACTTTGAACATTAAAAGTAATTTTTTAATAGAAATATTTGATTATTGTATTTTTAATGAATAAACAATATTTATTAATAAAAATTAATTGTTTACATTTGGGAATTTTCTATTTTGGACATTTTAGAATTCGGCTTTCTGTCGGGAATTTTATTATTCAGGAATATTCAAATTCGGTTTTATTATGAACTATTGGAAATCTTCGTATTCGGGAAATTTCCAATTCGGGAATTTTATTGTTTGGAAATGTTATCATTGAGGAATTTTTAAATTAGGGAATTTTATTACTCGGAAATTTTATCATCCGGGAACTTTTAAATTCGGTAATTTCATGAACAGTCCCGAAAAATTATTCTTGTTCAAGTTGTATAAAAAATTAAGTTTTGTTCTCTGCAATTGGTATTATCTGGTATTGTTTGGTGTTATTGCTTGTCCCTCGGCGTGTAGCCATCTTGTTAGCTGACGTCATAACATGAAATAGTAATGGGAGAAGTGGTGAGAGAAGAAAAAGAGCAGAGTGATCCCAATTTGGCTCACCAACCGCACTGCGCATGCGTCGCATCAGCAACCTCATTGGATGTTAATCGCGCGCTTATTTGAAATGATTAAATATTCAAATCAATTTTTCCCAATATATAATAATCATAAAGTACAAAAAAAGATGTTATGAATGATTTAAAGTTTACGTTGGTGAAAAAAAGTATTCCTTCCCTTTTAATTAAAAACCAATAATTTATTTGTAAAGAGTACAATCAAATAATTATCTCACCTTCCATTCTAAAAAGACTCTTTGTGATCTGAAAATTAATTGTTATTATTTCCACATGATGAATTATTATAAAAAATTAATTAACACATATAGTAGTTTCAAAAAAGCGCGCCATTCACAGCCAATGAGAATGTCGATACAACGCATGCGCAGTGCAGTTGAGGAGCCGAATTGGGAGCACTGCGTCCGGAGCGTCAGCTTGACGCCTCTGATGAGCAGAGGCGTCAAGCTGACGCCGCGGACGCGTTCAAAAACTCTTTTTCAATAATTTATATCTTGTGAAATAATGAAGATACCAAATTTCTAATTGAACCGGATCTGATTAGCAGGCGGTCTAGCGGATCACCACAGTTGTTTCCCCCTCGGGTCAAATATATTGATTTTGAAAATGTATACATACGTTTGCTTGAGTATCAAGACTTCCTTTCTCTTTCAAAATTTTATTGGTCGTCTCATTCAATTTCTGCATATCAGATTGAATATTTTGAATCTTGGTAACGAGATCGTTAATAACTTGACCTCCTTCAGGACCAACTCCACCCACTGGTGAGTTGTTGACTCTCTCCATAAGCTGAGCAACATCCCTTTCCAATTCTTGAACTCTATTATTCAATCCAAGCATTGCGTCCGCACACATAGCTTCAACATTCTGAACAGTTTCCAAACAGCGATTTAATTTTTCTTCATTTATTTCGTTTTCAGGTTGAGGGGATCCTACCCTTCTTTGAAGCTGATTAGTAGCTGCAGAAGGTCCAGCCTTCTCATCGGTTTCTGCATCTGTTCCTTCAGCTGAAGATTTATTTCTTTCTTCTGTACCTCCACCTCCTGTTTTCTTACTAGCTCCACCTATGGGGGAAATAGAAGTGAGAAGGAAAGGTGAAGTAGGGAGAGGATGAAAAGAAAGGGAAGGGGAAATAGTGGTGAGGAACAAATGGGGAAGGGAAGTAGGAGAGAATAGGAGAAGTATAGCGAGGGGTTGCAAGGCTCTGCAGGGGAAGAAGGAGAGGGAAGTGGAAGGTAGGGGAAGTAGGGTTGGGAAGATAATGGACGGAGGAAAAGTGTGTGGGCGGGAGGTAGTAGGTAGTAGTTAGTAGGCGGAAGTAGTAAAGGTGGATGTAGGAGAGGAGATGACGACTCAAGGAAAGGATAAGATATGATCGGATAGAAGTGTACAGCATCGGATAGGACAGGGTAGTGTAGGATGAAGGAGGAAAGGAGAGAGAGGGGCCAGTGATAAGTGGAGAGAGATTTCAGTTCCAGCTCCTGTTTTCTACTAGCTCCAACCCCAGATACACCTTTCTTAGTACCTGCTCCAGATTTTTCTGTTTCTGGATTTGCATCACCTAGTTTTTCCAAAAAAGTACATAATTTGTATGATTTCGTAGTCCTGTGAAGAAACTTTCGCAGTTTTAGTCTGGTGTCCATCCGTCGTTCTTCTTTCCCAATAGGGAAAGTAGGGGTTGGAAGGGAAATTGAAGTAGAGAGAGGATGAAAAGGAATGTCAGGGTAAATAGTGGTGAGGAGAAGAAGTGGAGAAGGGAAGTGGGAGAGAAAAGGAGAAGAATGGCAAGAAGATGTAAGGCTGGGGAGGGGGAGAAGAGGAAAAGAACGGCAGGTAGGGGACGTACGGTAGAGAAGATAATGGACGGAAGGCCAAGTGAGTGGGAAAGTATGGATTGGAAGTAGAAGAGGGGGAAGTTGGAGGGGCGGTGACGAGTGAAGGGGAGAATAATATATGATTAAGCAGGTCGGGATAGAATCGGATAGGACAGGGTAGTGTATGATAGAAGAGGAACGGCGAGAGAGGGGCGAGTGATAAGTGTAGAGAGCAGTTGAGTTGCAGCTCCTGTTTTTTACTAGCTCCACCTCCAGATACACCTTTCTTAGTACCTGTTCCTGATTTTCCTGTTCCTGGATTCACATTTCCTACTTTTTTCACAGAGTACATCATTTTTAGGATTTCGTAGTCCTGGGAAGAAACCCTCACAGTTTAGGTCGGGTGCCAATCCGTCATTCTTTTTTACCAATAGGGAAAGTAGGGGTTGAAAGGGAAAGTGAAGTAGAGAGAGGATAAAAAGGAATGTAAGGATAAATTGTGGTGAGAAGCAGAAGTGGAGGAGGGAAGCAGAAGAGAAAAGGAGAAGAATAGCGAGAAGATATAAGGTTGGGGAGGGGAACAGAAGAAGAGTGGAAGGTAGAGGACGTAGGGTAGAGAAAATAATGGATGGAAGGCGAAGTGAGTGGGAAAGTATGAAGTGGAAGTAGAGAGGGGGAAGGAGAAGAGGTTTTGACGAGTGGAGGGGAGAATAATGTATGATCAAACAGGTCTGGAGAGAATCAGATAAGACAGGGTAGTTTATGATGGAAGAGGAAAGGAAAGAGAGGGGTGAGTGATAATCGGATGGTGAAATTTTATTATTTTAAAAAGTAATCGTCAATTACTAGGCATCTCTTCAATCTTTGACTGAAGGTCCGCAATGTCTTTTCGAACTGCAGTTATATCATTTTTAAGACTGCTTAAGTCTCCACGCATCTCACTAAGATCCACTGCAAAACCAGGTGATCGTAAGAAAATATTTTTTTGCATTAAAAACTATTTTTCTATTGAATTTACTACTTGTAACGCTAGGCCTCTTTACTGCTTTTCCAGGTTCGCTACTTGGTTCTTCTGAAGATACTCCCTCTTCATTTTTTCCTCTGCCACCACCTTCTGATTTACCTGTACAATGTCAGAAATTTAGCTGAATATTTTTAGGAGATATGTCTATAAGATTTTTTTTTTGTCCATTAGATTGGATCCGTCATTTTGAATTTTGGAATTTTGACTTCAAATTCGTAAGCAGCAAAGATACAAATTTTGGGAAGAAGACTTGGCGATAAGACTTGGCGATAAGACTTGGTGATAAGATTCGGCGATAAGACTTGGCGATAAGACTTGGCGATAAGATTTGGGGATAAACTCACTTGCTGTTACAGATCGTTGACTAGGTTTATTTTGGGTCAAATCTTCAGTTGCAATTTCCTTCTCAACGATACCAGACGGGTCCTTTGTTATTATTTTACTAGGTGCTGATGATTCATTGAATTTAACTCCTGACGTTGCCTGAATTTTTCGAGGACTCGAATTATCCCCTTCGTATAAAATAGCAAGATTCGTTTCTAAGTCTGCTAATCTACGATCAATTTCAGCTAATTCTGTTGTCATATCAGGCCCCCCTTGAATTTCTATTTTGTCACCTTTGATAACATCTTGCAACATTGATGTTAACTGAAATTTTGAATAAATTCGACAATTTTTTTCATGTAATTATCAAAGATTGGTAAGTTCACGTATGGGTTTCGAATTTACCAATTCGTTACTTATGCAAAGAAGAAACTTCGTTGAAAAAAAAAACCGTATCTACCAAAAAACATAACTAGTTAAGAGAAGCTACACTGAAACCTGGATTTGAGCATGGTTTCGTGCATTTCCGTTGGACTTGGACGCATGCTAACATCTGACGCAAATAACGAGCTGAGGTTACTTCCCACGTTGCCACTACAGGACCACTACAGGAATATTTGGATAGGAACTTCGGAGGATCCTGAACCTGTTCCTGGACTTGAACGCGCACACGAACCTCGGAGGATCTTGGACATATTCTTGGACACAAGACGGGGAGGATCCTGGACTTCTTGCTGGACATGAACATTGGAGGATCCTGGACATGTTCCTGCACACGAATCTTGGAGGATCCTGGACATGTTTCTGCACACGAACCTCGGAGGATACTGGACATATTCCTGGACATGAACCTGTGCGAGAACATGTACAGGTAATCTTGGGAGTCCCTGTACAGGAATTTGGCAACCTTTGAATTATCCTGTACAGGTTCCTTCACAGAGTGATTTGAGAAGCGGGTTCACGTATAGAAACTTGTTCAGGATCCTATACATAAACCTGCATAGGAACTAATCCGCGAGGGTTCGCTGGTGGCTTGGCTCTCTTGATAGTAAGTTTGATCTTTAAGGGAATAAAAGGAAAGTGAATTTATAGCGACAGGAACCCGCTTTTCAACTCACTTCACACAGGAACCTGTACATGAACCGTCAAGATTACCTGTGCAAGTTCGTGTGCAGGATCGTGTTGAGAAGCATGTCCAGGATCCTCCAAAGTTCGCGTCCAGAAAAATGTCCAGGATTCTCCAATGTTCGTGTCTGGAAACAAGTCCAGGATCCTCCTAGGTTTGTATCCAGAAATATGTCCCATATTTGTGCCAAATTCCTGCACAGGAATCGTCAAGATTACCTGTGCAAGTTCGTGTGCAGGATCGTGTCCAGAAACATGTCCAGGATCCTCCAAGGTTCGTGTCTAGAATCAAGTCCAGGATCCTCCAAGGTTTGTGTCCAGAAATATGTCCAATATTTGCGCAAATATTCTGCTCAGGAACCGTCAAGATTACCTGTGCAAGTTCGTGTGCAGGATCATGTCCAGGAACATGTCCAGGATCCTCTGAGGTTCGTGTGCAGGTTTCTGATCCAGCAACTTGTCCAGGATCCTCCGAGGTTCCTGTACATGAATTTTTAGCTAGGTACTGTTGGTCGTGTATGACTGAGCAGAGAGTAACGCGTCATCTTTCAGCCATCAATTCTAAGAAGGTCATAAAGCCAGGTTTCTTAAATCCAGTTTTCAGTGTAGTTATTTCTCATCACTGGTACCAATTAAATTGAGATATTGGTGCAAACCTTCTTTATCCCCTGCTCACTTGCATCTAATCTCTTGTTAATGTTAATAATTTGCCACATATCTGTCAGAGGATCTGTACTATTTCCTCTCACTTTTTCTATCAATTCTGGGTTGGCAGCCAACTCCTCAAGAGCTTGAAACTGTCGTTGAAGTTCTTGAACCTAAATTGAATTCAAAAATAAGGAAAAAATCACGTGATTAGAATTATGAACTATTTAGTAAAAATAATACAAAAATTGTTCAAAATTTACAGAATCTTCCAGCTTTTTAAAACCCAAAGCAGTGGGGGTAGCTCCATCTAGAACTGGTTCTACAAAGATAACGGATTCGAATTCACCCTCTATTCCACCACTTATTTTTTGTTTCAGCCCCTTAATTTTTTTCGCAGTCGTTCCACTTTCTAATTCTGCAACAAATAAGACTCTCAAAAATTCGAAAAAAATTCTATTTCGGAAATTATTACCTGATTTCGATTTGGTAATACGTCCTGTTGAAGGTGCACTAGAGGCCCCTTTTCCAGACTTGGTTTGAGGATCAGCTTTTGATAATAAAATATCAGACTTATTTTTGCAAAAAAAAAACAACTTATGATTTCAAAAGGGGTCATCCACCAATAACGTAAGACTATTTGGGGGGGAGGGGGAGTTTGGGAAAATCCTATTGTTTTTATGAGCCCCCCCCCCCCCCCCCGCAAGATTTTACGTAAGATAACTTTCCAAAAAAAAAAAGAAAGAATTTCCATCAAAATAAAAAAAATTGGAAAAATGAAAATATTTTACACAAAATAGTGGAATTTTCAACTACGGCAATGGATTTTCAATCAAAATATTTGAATTTTCTGTTAAACAAAAATCATTTTTCCTAAAAAAACTAATTTTCAATACACTTGTTCAATTTTCAACCACACAAGATTAATTTTCTAAAATGAAAAGAACTTTATGGCAAAATACATCAATTTTTAAACAAAAGGCTGCATTTTCATCTACAAAATATCAATTTTCAATTTGAAAAAATCAATTTACAATTAAAAATGGAATGACTAAATTTTTTGTTAAAAATAATGAAAAAAAAAAGTTTTCAATCAAGGAAGATAAAAGTTCACCAAGCAAGTGGAATTTTCAACAAAAAGGATTAAATTTTAAACAATAATGGAACACACAAATTTTTAGTAATTAAAAATCAATCAGTAAATAAATATTCTATTTGAAAAATTTACAAAATAGTTAAATGTTCAATCAGGGGAATAAATTTTCAAACAAGGAGCTTAATTTTCAACAATAACAAAACAGGAATTTTTAGAAAAATTTTCAGTTAAAAATTGATTAAAAAATTTCTATTAAAGAAGATAAAATTTCAACAAAGAAATAGAATTTTTAACGAAAGAGATTGAATTCCAACCGAAAATGGAACACAGAAATTTCCAGTAATTAAAAATTAATTTTTTAACTAGAAATATCAATTTACCAGAAAAAATTGAATAGTTGCATTTTCTGTTTAAAAAAAATCTTTTTAAACTTTTTGAAAAATGGAATGGTGGAATTTTCAGTTAAAAATTATTTTAAAAAAATTAATTTTTAATCAAATAAGATAAAATTTCAATAAACAAGTCGAATTTTCAACAAAAAGGATTCAATTCCAACCAAAAATGGAATACACAAATTTTCAGTAATTGAAAATTAATTTAAAAACATTATTTCAAACAATATAGTTAAATTTTCAACTAGAGAAATGAATTTTGAAACAAAAAGCTTAACTAAGAAAAAAAAAACCAATTCTTAAGAAAATACATTTTGTAATCAAGTAGTAAAGTTTTCAGCTAAAAAAGATAAAAATATCAATTTACCAGCAAAAATGGAATAGTTACACTTTTTGTTAAAAAAATGATTTTGACATGAAAAAAATTAATTTTCAATACTTTTGTTCAATTTTCCACCACAAGATTAATTTTCTACAAAAGAAAATAAATTTTCAGCAAAATTCATCAATTTTTAAACAAATAAATGAATGTTCATCTTCTTTAATCAAAGAAGATGAAATTTCGACAAAAGAGTTGAAAAAGAAAGAAAATTAAATAAGAAATCTTGAATTTTCAAACCAAAAAGAAAATTTTTTCACAATACTGTTTTTATTATTTTCAGATATTTTTTTATCCTAAAAATATGAATGTTCGTCAAAAAAGTTAATTTCCAAACAAATAGATTAATTTTTTGCCAAAATTGTTGATTTTTCAACCCAAAAGACAAATTTTGAAGAAAAGAGTTGAATATTTAACAAAAAAATTAATTTTTAATAAAAGTGTTGAATTTTTAACCGATTAAGGCCATTTGACGAGTAGGTCACGTGACCGGATTCCTACCTTACCGACCCTTTTTTTATTTGTAAACTTATGTTCACACGAATAGCCTGATCGAGTTGAAAATTTGGGATAATAAATAAGAAACACTGAGAAGTGCGGCTCTGGTCCTAAATTTTAATAATTATGAAAAAAGCAACAAAAAAATTATTTACAAAAAAAAAACTTTTTTCATAGTTATTAAAATTTAGGACCAGAGCCGCATTTCTTAGTGCTTCTTATTTATTGTCCTAAATTTTCAACTCGATGTGGCTGTTCGTGTGAACATAAGTTTACAAATAAAAAAAGTGTCGGTAAGGTAGGAATCCGGTCACGTGACCCACTCGTCACATGGCCTTAATAAAATTTTTATCGAAAAAAGATAAATTCTCAACGAAAAATACAATAGTAGACTTTTCGAGCGAAAAAGATTTTTCTTACAGAGTTTTTCTTTTTTTAGTTTGCATTTATGAAGAAAAACGATAAAAAGGGGGAAATAGGGGAAAGGCAGTGAAGCCCGCGATTGATAAAT
>CAKNXH010073899.1:0-24186 GCA_932178445.1 Andricus quercusramuli | reverse complement strand
TGGGGGGGGGGGGGGTGGAAATTTTCGAAAAACCCCTTCCATAAGTTTTGGATGACCCCAAAGGCTTTTTTTTAATACCATCTGTGTAGACATCAACGTTGACTGTCAAATTTTCATTACTGTGAATTCGCTGTTTTACCCTCCCAGAACCATCAGTAATATTGTATTCGTGTAGATGTAAACTTGGCCCAGCTCTCAAGGAAGCCACCATTGTCTGTAAAAATTAATAACAAAATAAAAAAAATATTATTTATATTATTGAATTGATAATTAATTTATGATTAATTAATAGTCAATTATTAATTATTTTTTAATTGAATCTGTATTATCACCAGAGAATAAGAGAAATTTTCAACGTCTTTTCAGACTAGATGGAAATATAAATTGAAAATTATTTTAATTAATTTTTAATTCATATTTCCATTTTAACGTCTTTTCAAAGTAGCGGAAATATGAATTGAAAATTATTTTAATTATTTCTAAATTTATATTTCCATTTTCAACGTCTTTTCAGACTAGAGGAAATATGAATTGAAAATTAATTTTATTATTATTCCATTGATATTTCTATTTTTAATGTCATTTCAGGCAAGATAGAAATATGAATTGAAAATTATTCTAAATAATTTTTAATCAATGTTTCCATCTAGCTGAAAAGACGTTAAAAATTTATGTTATCCTCTGATGATAATACAGATTCCTTGATAAATTCAATGTGTACCATCTCGCAAAATAATAATCAATTATTAATTAATTTTTCGAGGAATCTGTATTATCAGAGAATATTACGGAAAATTTTAACGTCTTTTCAGACTAGATAGAAATATAAAGTAAAATTTATTATATTAAATTTTTAATAATATTTCCATCTAGGCTGAAAAGACGTTAAAAATTTCTGTTATCCTCTGATGATAATACAGATTCCTTGAAAAATTTGATATGTACCACCTTGCAAAATAATAATCAATTATCAATTAATTTTTCGAGGAATTGAAAATTATTTTCATTTTTTTTTAAATTTATATTTTCAGTTTTTATATTTCCAGTTTAAATTTATATTTACATTTTGAATTTCTTTTCAGACTAGATGGAAATATGAATTAAAAATTATAATAATTAATTTTTAATTCATATTTCTATTTTTAAACGTCTTTTCAGACTAGAGGAATTATGAATTGAAAGTTATTTTAATTATTATCCAATTCATATTTCCATTTTAATGTCTTTTCAGACTGAATAGAAATATGAATTGAAAATTATTTTAAAATATTTTAAATTAATATTTCCATCTAGTCTGCAAAGACGTTAGAAATTTCTGTTATTGTCTTATGATAATACAGATTCCTTGAAAAATTTGATATGTACCACCTTGTAAAATAATAATCAATTATTAATAAATTTTTTAAGGAATCTGTATTATCATCACAGAATAACGGAAATTCTTAACGTCTTTTCAGATTAGATGAAAATATGAATTGAAAATTATTTTAATTAATTTTTAATTCATGTTTCCATTTTTAACGTCTTTTCAAACTAGAGGAAATATGAATGAAAAATTATTTCAATCAATATTGAATTAAGATTTAAATTTTTATCGTCTTTTCAGACTAGATAGAAATATGAATTAAAACTATTTTAATTAATTTTTAATTATTATTTTCATCTAGTCTGAGAAGACATTGAAAATTTCTGTTATTCTCTGATGATAATACAAATTCCTTGAAAAATTTGATATGCACCATCTTGCAAAATAATAATCAATTATCAATTACTTTTTCAAGGAATTGAACATTATTTTCATTTTTTTTGAATTTATATTTCCATTTTTAACGTCATTTCAGAGTAGAGGAAATATGAATTAAAAATTATTTTAAATAATTTTAAATTCATATTTCCATTTTTAACGTCTTTTCAGACCAGAGGGAATATGAATAAGGAATTATTTTAATCAATATTTAATTCATATTTCAATTGTTATCGTCTTTCCAGACTAGATAGAAATATGAATTAAAAACTATTTTAATTAATTTTTAATTCATATTTCCATCTAGTCTGAAAAGACGTTAAGATTTCTGTTATTCTCTGTTGATAATACACATTCTTTGAAAAATTTGATATTTACCACCTTGCAAAATAATAATCGATTACTAATTAATTTTTCAAGGAATTGAAAATTAGTTTTATAAATTTTGAATTCATATTTCCATTTTTAACGTCTTTTCAGAGTAGTGGAAATATGGATTAACAATTATTTTAATTAATTTTCAATTCATATTTCAATTTTTAACGTCTTTTCAGACTAGAGGGAATGTGAATGAAAAATTATTCGAATCAATATTGAATTCATATTTCCATTTTTAACGTCTTTTCAGACTAGCTAGAAATATGAATTGAAAATTATTTTAAATGATCTTTAATTCATATTTCCATTTAGTCTGAAAAAACGTTAAAATTCCTGTTATTTCTCATGATAATACAGATTCCTTGAAAAATTTGATATGTACCACCTTGCACAATAATTATTTATTTTTTATTTATTATTTTTTATTTATTATTTATTATCAATTATTAATTAATTTTTCAAGAAATTGAAAATCATTTCAATTAATGTTGAATTTATATTTCCATTTTTAACGTCTTTTCAGAGTAGAGGAAATAAGAATCAACAATTATTTCAATTAATTTTCAATTAATATTTCCATTTTTAACGTATTTTCAGACTAGAGGAATTATGAATTAAAAATTATTTTAATTATTATCCAATTCATATTTCCATTTTAACGTCTTTTCCGAATAGATTATTTTAATTAATTTTTAATTCATATTTCCATCTTGTCTGAAAAGACGTTACAATTTCTGTTATTCTCGGAAGATAAGACAGATTTCTTAAAAAATTTGATATTTACCATCTTGCAAAATAGTAATCAATTATTAATTGATTTTTCAAGGAATCTGTATTATCATCAGAGAATAACGGAAATTTTTAACGTCTTTTCAGACTAGATAGAAATATGAATTGAAAATTATTTTAATTAATTTTCAATTCATGGTTCCATTTTCGACGTCTTTTCAGAGTAGAGGAAATATGAATTAAAAATTATTTTAATTAATTTTTAATTCATATTTCCATTAGTCTGAAAAAACGTTAAAAATGGAAATATGAATTGAAAATTAATTAAAAGAATTTTCAGTTCATATTTCCTCTACTCTGAAAAGACGTCGAAAATGGAACTATGAAATAAAAAATTAATTAAAATAGTTTTTAATTCATATTTCTATCTACTCTGAAAAGACGTTAAAATTTCTGTTATTCTCTCATAATAATACAGATTCCTTGAAAAATTGTATATGTACCACCTTGCAAAATAATAATCAATTATTAATTAATTTTTCAAGGAATCTGTTTTATCATCAGATAATAACGGAAATTTTTAACGTCTTTTCAGACTAGATGAAAATATGATTAGAAAATTATTCTAATTAATTTTTAATGCATATTTCCATTTTTGACGTCTTTTCAGACTAGACAGAAATATGAATTAAAACTATTTTAATTAATTTTTAATTCATATTTCCATTTAGTCTGAAAAGACGTTAAAATTTCTGTTATTCCCTGTTGATAATACAGATTCCTTGAAAAAAGTGACATGTACCATCTTGCGAAATAATGCGTGTATTTTCTGAAAAAAGTTTCTTCTCTCGATCTCTCTAGTAGCTTAATATGAAAGCACCCGGCTGGCAATCGGAAGTTCGGTGGTTCGATTCCCAGCGGAGCGAAAGGAGAAGATCTTTTTTCAGAAAAAAATTAATTATCAATTAATCAATAATTAAGATTAACCTTAATTCGATTGGCATCGTCACCCCTATATTCCACTTTCGTTGTTCGCAAATTAATCTGATGCAGCACAACATGAAGAAAGTTGTGAAGAATATTTAAATTCACAGCACCCACCTAGCAGTGAAAACCACCTAAATATCAATTTAATTCTCTATATTAGAAGTAAAAGAATTTTATTAATAAATTTTCTAAAACCAAAATGGATATAACCTTTCGCTGTGAAAAAAAAAATTATCTCTACCTCCACTGGGACTCGAACCCAGGTTTTTGGTTAGGAATTCATATTTTTTATCTAAGGATTTAATTATTTGGATGAAAATTCAACAAATTTGTTAAAAAGTCATTGTTCTTGGTTAAATATTTTATTTTATTCAAAGTTTGTCTTTTTGGGTTAGGAATTCAACTATTTTGCTGGAAAATTTAACTATTTGGTTCAAAATTAATTTTCTATTAAAAATTTACATTTTTTTTTGTGAAAATTCAGCTCTTGCTGAAAATTCGTTTTTTTTTTATTCTGAAAACTCATTCTTTTTGGTGGAAATAATTTTTTTTCTCGCAAATGTTTGGTTGAATGTCAAATTTAATTTTAGGTTGGAAAACCTTCTACATAAATGAATTTTATGCTAAAATTTCTTCTAAATTGTTAGATCTTCGAATTTATTATATTTTTTTTCTGTAAAAAATGTCATACGTAAGATCTGTCACGAGTTCGAATCCCGGCGGAACTGAAGAGGAATTTTTTTCACAACTAAAGACTATAACCATCTTTGTTCAGACTAGTAGATCAAAAACTGTAATTCTATAAGAAAAAATATATAATTAATAAATAATAAAATTTACAAATACCTCGGGTGTACCCAAAGCGAGGTCCAGCATTTGAGGTAATGAAACCTGAAGACTCGCTGCATTTCCAGATGGAGAAGCAGATTTTTGCAATGGTGGTTTAGCAGCCTTTGTCGCCATCGCGAATTTTTTTAAACAATATATCAGGGAATTTCCATTAGTAATATAAGAATATATTTAATTCTTTTTAGAATTTAATATTTTATCCTTTCTAGCGAAACGATTGACGTATCATTTTCGAGCGATATGACACATGATAAATTAAATTTGACTGCTTTTTGTTTTAAGTACGAAATTTTAAATTAAAATTTTTTGAATTGAAATTACTAAGTAGATACTTTATAAAAATATTCAATTCCATTTTCAAATATTAGCTTTATAGAGACAACTGCAAAATCATCAAGAAAACATCCTAAAATTGCTAAATTATTATTATTATTAGCGAATTATTACAAAAATGAAATATTAAAACATTTATTCGAAAATTAAACATTAAGAAAAATTCGCTTATCAAAATATTCCATTATTGTATTTTTAATAAGGAGTTTTCCAATCCAGTAATATAATAACCGTCTGAAATTTTATTATTCGAAAATTTTCAATTTTGATAATATCATAAAATATTCGAAAATTTTAGAATTCAGTATTTTTATACTTCGCTAATCTCATAAATTCGAGAATTTTCTATTTCAAAATTTTTTGTTGGGTATTTTATTTCAAAATATGTCAAGACATTTTCGTAAGTTTCAAAAAGTTTCAAGTGAATTTTAAAGAATCAAAGAATTTCAATAATTTGAAAGAGTTTCAAAGAATTCGAAATATTTTAGGGTGCTTTTAAAAATTGCAAGGGATTATGAAAATCTTAAAAAAATGTCTTGAAAATATCTTAAGGTATCTCGAAAGATCCTAGGAATTTTTAAATTGATTTTGTAATATTTCAATGCACTTTGAGGAATTTATTCGCAAGAAGTAAGGGATTTGTAGATTTTCAAATATGTTTTGAAATTAATTTGAATTCACTCTGAACTATTAGTAATTTATTCCGAATTCTTTTATTATGTCTTTCGCATTTTATTAATTTGCCTGAATTATTTTCAATTAAATCAATAAAATCTAAAAATATTTTTTGAAAAGTTTTTGTTTAATTTAGCTTTTAATAAGAAAGATACTGTAACTTTTATAAAGGCCAGGAAAGTTCTATCGACAGGATAATTTTCTTCTTATAATAAAAGAATTTAATAATTTTTCCAGCCTTGTTGATCAGAGCTGGATTCCAGCCCTGACCGTTCTGCCGCTTCGTGGCGGAGTGCGCCTTTTTATAACCGAGGGGCCTCGCGGCAAGCAGGCTGGAGTGGGAGAGTCGAGTAGAGGGAGATGCGCGCGTTCAAATTTCGCTGGAGCTGCACGCGCTGTTCTCCGCTACGCCTGTTACATTACTTTGGTCTCCTTATGCCTATTCTCCATGCTTCACCGCTTCAAACGAAAATGGTGTACCATTTATAATGTGACGTTGCCGATATCAATTTTTGAGTGGGAGCGGGGGATTGACCAATGAAGTGCTGAGTACAGAAGTAAGTAATACTGTTTACTTCGTGACTGTTTACATTCTTCGTTGACGTTCGTAGACGCCGCATCAAAGTAGGCTGGAAAAGTTTATATTTAATGTCTATATATTAACAGTATTTCATTATAGTGAACGTATATAGTGTCCTTACTGATCGCCTTACTTAATGATAGCCCTTTCCATACATTTTACATATGAACTAATTATTATTTTATTGTTATTCCCAAATTTTTCCGGCTTCAAAGTGCTAAATTTACTAAAAAAATTTGAATTTTTACATGTGTCACAAGTTTTTAAATAATAACTTGCATTAACTATTATTCAGTAATAGGTACACTCACTAATTTCAAAGAAATTTCCGCTTAATTCAAATATTGTATTTTTAAATATCGTATATTTAAAGAGAAAAGGGGAATCTAGGAAAAAAGGGGGAAGACTGTGCACCCTGTTATATTGTATTACTATTTCATTGCAGATCTTCGACCAAAGTGAAATGGAGGGTAATTCCTTGGAGGAGCATGGAGCAATTCAAGACTACATTGAAGCCTCCATAAGCATCGAAGTCCAGGAGAATGAAGAGGCTGCCAGGCTTTTGGATGTAACGAATAAGACGTACGAGCTTCACAAATCCTATTACGAAAAGAAGCTACAGATATGGGAAAGACTCTTGGAAAGAATAGCTACCAGCATGGAGCGGATTGCCTCGGCCCACGAAAAATGAGCGGCAATGAGAAGAAATTTAAAGAAAAAAGGGGAAAATAAGAAAATAAGGGCAAGACCCTGTAATTGATCTTCAAACCAGATTTTATCCTAATCAATTATTAAAATTAACGTTCGAAGAAAGGACTGGAGTTGACACGCGTTGTTTTTAATTTCTCAAGATTTCTATGAAAATGAACACACTCATTTAATATATCATCATGATTTGAAATGTTTGTAACCTCTGTGATACACCGACTCACTGATGGTTGACTAATTGCAAATTTAACATTATCCCCGACATCCATTTGATAGCTGCCTGAAGCTAAGAATCTTGATGTTGTTAAAACCTACGACAGAAAACATTTTTAGATATTGATTACTTTAATTAATTGTCAAACTAACCTTAACTTCAGCATTTAGCGCTGATGATCTCGACGGCTGCACTGAACGTTCCCGTACAATTTCTTGAACCGTTTCTTTATTTAATCGAAATTTACTAACAAACCTGTTGTCCAACAAGTCAAAAGCATTATTGCGCATGTGAAACGAAGCTCTTTCTTCTCCGTGCTTTCTCCATTCCTTTGGCATGCTAACATATTAGAGTGGTCTCGAGAATAGCACCCCAGGCGTAGCGGAGAACAGCGCGTGCAGCTCCAGCGAAACTTGAACGCGCGCATCTCCCTCTACTCGACTCTCCCACTCCTGCCTGCTTGCCGCGAAGCCCCTCGACGATAAAAAGGCGCACTCCGCCACGAAACGGCAGAACGATCAGGGCTGGAGTCGAGCTCTGATCAAAAAAGCTAACGGCTGGAATTGGTTGTCGTCCCGCTGTTCGCAGCTCTTGGTCCAGCGTCCAGCTCGAAATTAGTTGTCTGCTCCGATGTGCTCATTTTTCGTAAATTGCTGAGAATTTGAGAAATTTAAAACAAAGTGAAGATTTTTCAAGGTTTTGGCATAAAATTTGTAATTGTTTTCAAAATTTTAGAAAAAAGTTAAATAAATTTTTTGTTTTGATAATCTAATTTTAAGAAAATATTCAACAAGATTTTTCATAGTTTCGAATGATTTTCTAGAATTACAAAGAAGAGTGAAGAACATTTTAGAGCAAACTTTCTTAATTTTAGAGAATTTCAAAATTTGAGAAAAAATTCAAATTATTTCAAATGATCTTTAGAAGAAGAACAGATTTACAATATTCTTTAAACATTGCAAAAGACTTACGAAGTTTTGAAAATATACAAATATAATTTTGAACTTAAAACACTTCAGATGATTTTGAAACATTACGAAAGATTTTCAAATTTTTTTAAGAGAATACAAATATGTTAAGACTTTGCAAAATTGATAAACTTTTGTTAATTTTTTCGAAGCGTGCGATTAATGATGCTAGTATGTCTAAAAAGTGGTGTAACAATATATTTCGATTATCACAACCAATCTGAAGCCATCGAATGTGTGATCCAACAGTATAAGCTGCCATTGGTCAAAATGTTACGCGCGCGATTCAAAATCGAATTAATATAATTCGATTTCGAATCGCGCGCCACATTACAGCCAATTGCAGAATTTGTCCAGCGTGATGGCCAACGCACGGTGCGCGCGCAGGCTGTTCACTTTATCACCCCTGCCATAATTTCGTCAGCTGAGAAGTTGAGCGTTTAGGTTAGTTTGAGAGAGTGATTTGGTTGCCATTGGGAAGCTTACGTTTGAAAGAGTCCAGTGTAAATCATTTTAATTCGGTTTTTCCCCCTTAAAGTTATAATGGAATCTCAATGTGTTCTGGTCCCTGAGGCTTCTATTTTTTGTCCATATCCCAGCCAGTTTTTTTCGGAAACAGATGAAAAAAATTCTCTTCAATTGCCTCACAAAAATATTTTTGAAGACAATTATTATAGGATTATACTGATTTAATGATTTGGAGAAAATTCCTTTTTGGATAGTTTTAGTATAATACTGATCATGAAGAAGCTCTCAATACATATTTGTCCATCGACGTTTTTTCTTTGGCGTCTGGAAATCGACGACGATAATCTGCCTGGGTTTACACATTTTGATAGAAAGAAAATTATTTAAACAGTTTTCAATTATTTAAACAATTAAAAGTGGTGGTATGGAAACTGAGGGAACATTCATGAAAGAAAAAGGTGCATATGAATATCCAAAATCGTTGGAAAATTGTTAAAGAAATACGCACTTTCTGTTTCTCGTTAAGAAGCTATGTATTTAAACCTGTAAATATTGTTCAAACAGTATTTTGGGATTATACGCCAGTTTCAACATTTTTTTTCTTCTCATACTTTCATCACTTTTTCTCTATTTTTATTTATTATGTGTTTTTTTTATTGTCCAGAATTTAAAAATAATCTTGGGAATTAGAAATTTTGATTTGCTGATCCTTGGGAGATAAGTATTGCCTAATGGACGCTTGTTATTCAAATATTGTTAGTCATGTTCTTGTATAATTTAATGTGTAATCTTTTTTGAATCTTTGATCAAAGATCGTTTGTGTTTGAGAAATTTAAGGTTTTTAAAATGAACAACACATTTTCAGCATTCCTGAACCACTGAGGCACGTTATTGATGTAATTAATTATATTTTTCAGAAATAAAATATTACTTTTAAAAATAAATATAGTTCCTGGGTATTCATTTAAGTTACGTTATACTAAAGATAAGAATGAAAAATGAAGAAGATACAGTGCTTTATTATACCCAAAGTTGACTCTCCTGAGGAAACTACATTTTTCTCTTGGACTGATATATGAAATATAAACACGAATATCTCAGCAGAATAAGTTTCGCGCCTATAATTTTAGAAATAACAATTGAGATAACATATATAAACTCTGATGAAACACCAGATTATTAATTTGATACACTGATTAGCACATTCTTATTGATGTACAATTCAGTTTTTTCCCTAATTGCAAAAAATGTGGATCGTTTATGCTGTGGTTTTCATCTTGACGGTGATACTTAGTTTCAATGGTGAATGTGATACTATGCTATATTTATAATTTCAAACACGTTTTTAAACTTTCTGAAACTGAAAAATGCTCTAGAATCTTACAAATTGATGAATATGTTTTGTCTTTTTACAGAAATTTCATCAGCTTCTTCATCCCCTCCCAAAGCAAGAGACTTCCTGAAAAATTTTGGAAGGAGTGATCAACATTCGAATGATGGAGGTAACCCTGATTTGAACAAATATTGATGACAACAATTTTAATTATTGAACAGCTTGGAACAATTAGTAATCTCTTGAACTAGAATGTACTCCAGACGTATGGAACCGAGTTAAAAATGTTTTAAAGGAAATAGTTCGAAAATTTTCATAACTTTTAAGAAAACTAACAAAATGACTGAAAATTCGAGAAACCCAGCAAAATTTCTTGCTTGAAATTTTTTAAGTGAGCCTAATATAACATAACACCTATGCCAACGTCAAAGCGAAACCTTTTCTGCTTTATTTCTTGATAAAAAAAAGTGCCCAAAAAACTTCAGAAACATACATTTAAATGATATCATCACCAGTAGTGCATTATTTCTTTGAAAATTCATGAAGTGTAAATGATTAATAGCTTCGGTGAAATTTATTAATTTCAAAGACACATAGGAGCTTCTCGTCAAAGTGAAACCTTGTCTGTTGCGTTCCCTGATGGAAACGTCACACGAACAATCTCTAAAACATAAATTACAATGATGCCACCACAAGCAGTGATTTTTTTTGTAATCATTATACTCTTGTAGATTATTATTAGTAATAAAAAAACATTTATTCTTGAACAGAATGTAATCGTCTGTTTCTTGTTGCAGAATTAAGTTCACAATTTGATGGTTTGCTGAATGCCGCTCCTTTTTCTGGTGTTTCTCGCAGCGGTCCATCTTCTTCTTCTAACCGACAAAATTCTCCTACCAGGCCTGTTTCTCCTGCCAGTTCTGTTCCTCCTGCCAGTTCTCTTCGCGCAAGGTCCAGGTCTCCTTCTGCCAGCAATATAGCTCCACCCGCCGGGGCTTCTTTTTCTGACGTGCTAGGATTTAGACTGGACCAGGTTCAATTTATTCGGCTCATTTCCAAAAAAAATCCGAATCGGCTTTTTGGACTTCGAAGATTCACTTTTCCTGCGGATAAAGGAATACATGTGCTCGAAGGACGTAATGTTTATCTGCTCGTGCCAGCCCCAGAACAAATTGTACTATCAACATCCGATGGTGACGTATTTGCAATATTGACGAGTACTAATACACTTGCTGGATTATATAAACATAATCCTGATAAAAGACGTAAAACGCGGGCAAAAATAAACATGGAAAGAGGCACGGTTACCCTACTGACACCAGATGAAGTCGAGGAAATTCCAATAGGCCCTAGTCGCCGCGTCGCGCATGATTATACAGTAGAGCATGTACACCACAATGCTGGGTAAGTTTCTTTTTATGTCGCTACTGTGACTTTCTTAAATAAAAATATTACTTTTGTTGCTTATTTTTATAAATGAAAACCGAGGACCTAAGGATTTCTGATTTTTATAAGATGTTTTGAAATTCCTTTCGATTCACAAATAACATTCTCCTGCCAGGACTTCTTCTGACGAGGCTTCTCTTCGTGCAAGGCCCATGTCTCCTGTTCCCAGGTGCACGGCTCCACCTACAAGGCTTCCTTCTTCCGACGGAAATGGATATGGACTTGAGCAACTTCAGTTTATTTTGCTTACTTCCATGGAAAATCCTAACCGGATATTAGAACTTCGAAAATACACTTTTCCTGCAGATAAATCAATTTTATTGCTCCAAGGACCGAATCAATATGTGCCGATGCCAACGCAAGAACACATTGTATCAACAACCTTTTCTGGTGACGTCTATGCAATATTGGAAAGTAGTAACTGTCTTGCTGGAATATATACGCGTTTTTATCGCGATACCCACAATGTTCGGGTGAAAATGAACATGCAAAGTGAAAAGGTTACCCCATTGACCACGGTTGAATCGAGGGAAGTTCCAGTAGGCCGCTGTCGCCCCATCTCAAGTAATTTCAGAGTGCAGCATGTAAAACAGAGTACCACCCACGTCAATGAATCTGTTAAGAAAATGTAAAAATACAACCAAAAAAATGTTTTAAATCCAAAGCCATCTTTGAATATTACGAGTGACTTGTAATTACAAATAATAATAAAAACTCTATATATTATGAATCTCAATGCTTCGTTCTTTTGCCAATGTCCCAGCCAGTGTTCTTCGGAAACAGATAAAAAAAAGATCCGTTTAATTTCATCGCAAAAATATTTTTCGAAGGCAATTGTTATAGGTTTAAATGATTTACTTATAATAATTTTTCAAAAGAGGTCAGAGGTTTCTTCTTAGCATTCCCGTTCTCAATATATCTGAATATATATCCGTAAAATACAAATGAATCAAAAGGAAACCAGAAATACTACTCACGTCACAGGTCGGGAATTTTGCACAGTCAGGCCACAAAGAGAATTCAGTGGAAGAAGTCTTGCAGAACTGGAAGCAGCTGTCCCTTGAGAATGACTACGACTATCACTGATGAAGGAATCACAGTTGAATTTCATAAAACGCAATTGGCTCGCACCATATCTATGCGGCACATGACCCCTGACGACAGAGGAAAGGAAATTGCTGGCCGAGAAAATCAGTGCGACCGAGATCATTCGACCGAGAAGCCTCGGTGGCTCAGACGATAGCGCGTCGGACTTCCATGCAGGAGGTCCGGGGTTCGATCCCTGAGCCGGGTACCAATGGAAATTTTTCTATGTACTTCTACCGGGGCTTCGATGGTTGGCCGACTTCGAGTAATGAACACACACATACACTCACATAACACACCAGGAGAGTGCTTCGAATCGGTGCATCTACCTGATGACCTCAGAGGGATCGCTCCATACACCCTAGCCTGCTAGGGAGGCTGCCCAATGGCAGAGTGGGTGAGGATCACTTTGCCTGATAAACAAAGGAGGACGTCGTTTACTGTGCGATAGGTATGCCTGGCACCTGAGAGGTATAATCTCAGAACGTTGATAAAAACGAAAAACCCACCGAGATCCAAAAACACTCGGAGAAGGATGGCCGGATTCGGAGTACTACTTTGAGAATAAACAAGGGTGTGGCACAATAGGCTTTATAGCTTATTACAATATAGCTATGACAAACACCTCAAATGTTGATGAGATTTCTTATATTAAACACGAGATCATCTCCATCCCTTTCTTGGCGACAATTTCACAATATTTCGCAAGGCTATTAGGAAAAGATAAATACATTGAACTTGATACATTGAGTTTTTATTATCATTTGTAATTACAAGTAACTCGTAATATCTTGAGATGGCGTCAGATCATCAACATTTATGTTAGTTTTACATTCTTCTAACTGAGTGGATGACTTGGACGATTGTGGTATATATGCTGTACTCTAAAATAATCCCTGATGGGGCGAAGGCGGCCTACTGGAGTTTCTCCCTTTTCATCTGCGGTCAATGGGGTAATCGCTCCACTTTGCATGTTTATTTTTATCCGACGTTTATAGCCAGTGCGATGAATATAAGCATATATTCCAGCAAGATAGTCACTACTCTCCAATATTGCAAAAATGTCACCAGCAAATGTTAATAATACAATGTGTTCTTGTGTCGGTATTGGCACATATTGATTCTGTCCTTCGAGCAATAAAATATGGTTATCTGCAGGGAAAGTGTATTTTCGAAGTTGGAATGCCCGCTTCGCGTTTTTATGTGATGTCAGCAGAATAAATTGAAGTTGGTCAAGTCCATATACAGATTCGTCAGAAGAGGGAAGCATGGTAGGTGGGGACATGCACCTGGAAGCAGAAGGTGGCCTGCCACGAGAACCACCATCAATAGAGTCGCCACTAAATAAGCAAAAAAGTTTCTGAATTGGGAGAAAAAAAAATTAAATCCGTAAAAGATCTATTGAATTCAGTGGATTTTAAGGGAATTGCGAAAAATTTTGATTGAATTCAAAGAATCTACTATAGTGACTTCATCTTCAATGGCTGACTCAAAAGTTATTTGCGGAAAAAAGTGACAAAAATGACGCTAGGACTGTCTGGTAGCCACGAATACCCATACAGATAAGTACAGTATTTATTTTCGGATACGGTAGAAACAAAATTAACTAAAAATGTGACTTAACGATGACTAGTATATTTTGAAAAGTAACTTACTCATCACTGTGGTTTACGTGCTCTACTCTATAATCGTGTGTCACACGGCGGGCGGTGCCTACTGGAATTTCGTCGACTTCATCTGGTGTCAATAGGGTACTCGTGCCGCTTTCTAAATTTATTTTTGCCCGTCCTCTACGCCTGATGCGGGGATCATGTAGATATACTCCAGCACGTGTATTCTTACTCGTCAATATTGCAAAGACGTCACCATCGCATGTCGATAGTACAATTTGTTCTTGGGGTGGCACGGGCGGATAGGCAGTACGTCCTTCGAGTACTTTAATTTTTTTGTCCGCAGGAAAAGTGTATCTTCGGAGTTCGAAACGCCGATTAAGATTTTTATTGGAAATAAGCCTAATAAATTGAAGTTGGTCAAGCCCATATCCATTTCCGTCAGATGAAGGAAGCCTGGTAGGTGGAGATATATAGCTGGCTGGAGAGCGCGACCTTGCAGGATGAGAGCTGGCAGTAGGATCTTGTATATCGAAAAAAGATGAATAAGATGGACCGCCACGAGGAACACCAGGAATTGGGGCGCCATTAGGCAAACATTCAAACTGTACACTTAATTCTGCTATTGTATTACTAATAATTATCAACAAGAGTCAAAACGGAAACCTTGAATATTCATAGCCGTGTTTGAGACCTGGGTAAGGCCTAACATTCCATCTAGCTACTTAGCACTTGATCATTATACCTTTTTCCGCAGAGATAGAGATCAGAGCAGAGGGAAATCTCACCCAGAGATTTCCGCCCGATATCCATCTTCTGTGCCTTGCCTAAACCTTTCGAACGCATTGTTCATCAGCAACTTACTGCACATATTGAAACTAACAATTTAATGGACCCAAAGAAATTTGGGTTTCGTGCCAGGCATAGTACACTTACAGCTACACTTAGAGTAACTTCTGACCCTAAACTGAAAATTGATAGAAGGGAAATAACGGTCGCTGTCCTATTGACTAAACTCAAATCACTTCAACTCTCAAATATGGATGTTAAATGGTTTGCATCTTAGCTTAGTAATCCTTCTGAAAGAGTACAAATCAGCAATGGCGAGCGTTCTGATTATGGGGAGGTTAAAAGTGGTCCGGGCCTATTGTCACTTCAAAGAGCTTAGTTCAAAAGGTACAGGCGGATATTGATCTGGTGTTGCAGTGAGCCCTGACAAACGGTCTCACTCTTTACCCTGCTGAAACTAAGACTATAATCATAGGACTTTCTTCCTCTGCTTCACTTGCAACAATTGCAACCTTACCTACTCTCTTGATCGATGGACTTCTTATCCCCTTTGTTGATTCTGTGAAAGATTTAGGCTACATTCCTAATCGCTCTCCTACCTTAAGTGAACAAGACGCGGATATTTCGAGGAAAACCTTTAGAGTACTCCTGCAGCTTGAGCGTAAGCCTAATGCTTGTTTTCAGTTCTTCTACAACATCCCAAAAAGTGAACCCTTGTATAGAGAAAGACCAGGACCTCTCAACGTTGCCAAAAGAAGAAAATTTGTCATGGGTAACCTGCTTAATAAGCTATTCAGAAATAAAGCTCCGCACTATCTCCTCAACCTCTTTTATATCATTGTTGAAAATCAACCAACACAATCCAGAATACGTGAAAGAAACACAGTATTAAAAATAAGAAATGTTTAAAATTGTATTCGAAATTATATATGTAGTATAGTATTATATTCACCAATAGAATCAAGTATCACAGCCAAGATGACGACTACAGTATAAACGATCCTCATTTTTCGCAATGAGAGGGGCAACTGATTTATAAGTTGATAAAGAATTTGACTGGGAGTGTATCTAATTTTTTATTCTTATCGCTAAAGTGATAAGACATAATTAAATAACTAGAACCTATATTCTTTTACGCAATTCGCAGCTGCTGCTCGAATGAAATAGATTGCCGCAAGTCATCATTGAAGAAAAACGATTGACGACAATATGGTGAAAGCAGTGGAAGAAAATGTATGGATTGTGGAATCCACTTCTACTGGAAAAGGGCCGTATTCGGTCACAGTCAACCTCTCAAACGACTGCTCAGGGTGTCCACTTACCTGTCCGCTATGTCGTGTTTGCGTCCACCTGTACACAGTAGAGGAAAGTGGGTTATGGTGTCAGTGCGGGGCACGGTGACTCTTTCTAATAACGCTCTTATTTCTTGAGTTTCATATTTCTGACACCAAACCCCACTTTCCCCTACTTGCATTGATCATCAAATCAAGGGTAACTTTTGCCAGCATGTACATGCTTTTATACGTAAACTGACGCAGAACACCGCCACTTGTGTTTCTAAAGAAGAAGATGTCACTGCAGCTTTTGAGAAACACAACTCTGCTCTCATCCTAGTATCTCAAGGACAACCAGTTTATGGGGCAGAAGCGGTGTCAAACAGCATTTTTTTGAAAGGTCTGCTTCATACAGCTCTTGGATATATTCATAATCTTCCAGATAAATCGTCACCAGAATCGTGTAGAAAAAACTGAATCTCTTTTTCAGTTTTTCAAAAAATTAAATGGGAGAATTCAGAAGCTTCCGATAATTCTGAAGGAGAATGTTGTGTGATACGCTGATATGGCGAGTATTAGGCTGCGGTGCAGAGATATAATAAACGAGGTGGGAGGAAGAAAGAAGGCAGTTCCTTAGGATTAGTGATATGGGAGAGGGAACTGGAGTAAACTATAATGAATTGGAGAGAAGAGACAGGAAAATACAATTAGTGGAAAGATGGAGGATGATTCAGGGATTAAAATATAATGAATGGTTTGAAATGATAAAGAAGGAGTACCAAAATATTTATAAAAGTAATGGGAGAAAGAAGGTGGGCAAGAATAGTGAGATTTAAAAATCTTCAACAGATTCTCTGGCCAGCTTTTTTTATCCTCACTACCTCTCCCAAATCATTCTCGTACATTCCTATTTGTCCCCTTCCCATTTACAGAGTCTTCACTTTCTGTTCTCTTTTCTTCTCAACACATCCCTTTCCTGACCTCGTTTCCCAAACTAAATCTTAATATTCTTGTCCATCTTCTTTCTCCTATTACTTTCCTAAATATTTTGGTACTCCATCTTCATCATTTTAAATATTTCATAATATTTGAATTCCTAAAACATCCACCATCTTTCCATTAATTGTCTTTTCCTGTCCCTTTTCTCCAATTCTTCATAGTTTACTTCATTCCCCTCCCATATTTCTAGTTCTAAAGAACTTCCTTTTTTCTCCCTCCCACCACGTTAATTCTATCACATTCCCTCTCTTTTCTTCTACCTGCTTAAGTTAATTTTTCACTAGCTTTTCTCCCTTCCCCTCCTTTCGATACTGGCCATATCAGCGTATAAAACAAAATTCTCCTTCTCCAATCTAGTCTTAACCTTTATTTTCTATTCCCCATATCTGTTTCATTACTTCTTCCGCTTCTTTCTCCATTCTACGTCCCGGTTCATTTTTTCTCCTTTTCTAAACCTTGCTAGCTTTCTTTAATCCTGGCATTAGAACCATCCCTTCTTCATCCTCTACCATCCTCACTATATCATCTGAGATTATTATATTGATTAAAAGTGAGTTCCAGGCCAACCTGTTAATCCGCTCAGCAACTAGAATTCTTCAATATGATTTGCTGCCTTTAACCAGCTTTTTGTGTCCGGATTTTAAAGGCTTTTTCTGAAATTCTTTCTTCATCCTCTCTGATAAAACATTTATATATAACTGAACCAGTGTTGGGAATGGATCACTTCCCTACAATCTTGAACCTCCTACCCATTGTCTTGTTTCACTACCTTCACCGCTATCTCTTCTTTTCTTAATTTCGTACATACCTTTGAGTAAACCCATTCAAGTTTTCTTACTTCACCATCTCAATATCCTGATTTACTCTTTTCCTTTTCTCACTTTTTCTTTATTGACTACATCCCAAACCTATTCCTCCATCCTAGGCTTCCTCGCCTATTCTTTAAACTATTTATTTTCCTCTTTTTTTGCTCATGCACTTCAGTATACTACTTCTCCCCTTTGTATTCTTCTATATTACTTTCCTCTTCTCTCTATATTCATAATTCCTTTCTCACTTCCTTCTTCTTTGCTTTACATTCTCCATCCCACTCATTTTTACCACTTCTCCTTCGCATGGAATGCGAAGGAGGGGATGTAGATAAATGAAGGTGCTGAAAAGATTTGAAGGAAGCGTAAATAGAGGAAATAGGAAGTAGGAAAATGGGAGTAGGGATGTGGAGGGCGGTGGCGTTTGAGAAGGTGTGATGAGAAGTAGGGAGGTTTATGGTGGAGGGTTTATAAAGGATAGTATGGTGCTAGCATAACAGGTGGATTGGAGGAGGCATAGATTGGGAGGGGAAGTGAAATAAGTTTCGAAAGGGGAAACAGTGAAGGAGAATCAAGGAAAGTGATGAGTGGCGTAGAAGTCAGTTAAGTGGAGGGAGAGGCAGAACATGAAGGGGAGGGTATCAGTGGGCGAGTGAAGAAGGTAATAAGATATGATCGCAAAGGTTTGGATGGCATAGGATTGGTAAGGACAGCGTAGGTTAAAAGAGTGGTTAGAGGAGTACTGATAGGGAAGAAGCCAGATTTTAGCTACTTAATTTACAACTAAATAGTAGGCGGAAGGCGTCTACTTCGACTTTATTTTGCTTTCTATCATTATTTCCATCTCTTCCTTCTCCATACCTCTTCCTTTATCCTTCTCTTGTACTGGCATTCGAAATTTGTTTTTTGATTAATAGACGTTGAAATTCAAAAACCCGTTATGTCGTGGAAAATTTGCATGTTCTCAAAATCGGAAAAATTAGTACTCACGTGTGAAGGATTTTGCTGTCTCAGCTATAAATTATCTTGCGTTTAAATCATAATTAATTACGAGACATTCTGTTAACTTTACAGCCAAAAAGTGACTCTTTCATATATTCCGAAACATCTTGCAAGAAATTAATCAGTGAAACAGTTAAAAAAATTCGGCTTGAATAAGTTTCATCTACTTCGAGGAAATGCGGATCCTTATTGGAACACTTTTCGTCAACTTATTAGTAGTTTACACTAATTGCATTGGTAAACATATAATAATATCAAATCTAGAATTCAAATGAAATTTTTGGCCGCCCTTCCTCTCTCCCTCTTCCTGATCTTCTTCCTCTAATCCATCCCAAATTCCGTTATAATTCCCCCACAAGCCCTTCCTTTCTTCTTCACTTTGACCGCCTCCCATAGTTTCCACCTACATCTCCTTGGCAGCTTTGGCTCTATTCAATCCAATTTATTTCTCTTTACTGATGCTTCTACCAGTTCTGCAACATGAAATTTCTGAATATACCTCCAGAACTCATCTTTCTTCCTTACACACACCTACATGTTTTCGTCTACTTTTATTTTCCGATACCCCACCTTCGCCGCTTTCCTTCACTCCTCTCTCTCTCCTAGCCCTGTCGTTCAGCATTCTCCACACCTCCCTTTTCTTCCTCGTTAAATCGTAATCAAGGAAAACCTCCTTATCCTTTATCCTATTTTCATTACGCATTACCTCCAACTTCTCTTTCCAGCTCTCCAATTCCACAACCGTCAATTCCTTCTCCATTCTCCCCTCTAGCTCAGCTCTCCTCAACTTGCTTTTAACTCACCCTACGCTCTGCCATATATTCTTCTATCATATTCCATACCCTCTCCCAAATATCTTTCTTCTTGCCTTCCCCCCTGTCACCTCGTTCCATTTTCGACCTACCCTCTACCTTCTCGAGCCGTTTTTCGTCCTTTTCTTTCACACTCTAGTCTCCTCTTTCATCTGCTCCATTTAAACTTCTTTTTCCTTCCCTAGTGACATCCCCTTCCTCTCTGATTATTCTACTTTCTTCCTCAGCTTTTTCACCTCCGTTTCCCATTTCTTATCTCTGATTCTCAAGTCCTCTGTTATACCTTCCATCTGCTTCTTAGTCCCTCTAACGTCTTCCCTCAGTCGTCTGATCTCGCCTAACAACATCCCGAAAGGTTCCCCCTCTGACACCCCCCCCCCCCCATTCGGGGGGATGACCAACGCGTTTTCTAAACGAACTCTACCGCGATTTGCTCCAGGCTCTTTTGGCTGTCTCTCTTTCTCATTAAGAAATCCTCCTCCTCACTTGCGCTGAAGACTCTCCCCTTCGTCTTCTCGCTTCTTTCGTTTCCATACTTCCGCTCTCTCACTCTACGAGACGCTCTGCTTGACACCGGGCCATGCACTGTTGACCGTCGTGGCATGTGGAAAATTTCCTTCCCATTAACTTCGCTACCAGCACTTTCGCTGACCACCTCACGCTGTCTCACGTCCGGCTCTTCCGTCGGTAACTGGGATCTCCCCATTCAGTCCTATCTCAATTTTTCCTTCTTCCCTTCACATTCCTCATCTGATTCACTTATGTCCCATCCTTCATTAAATTATTTTTAGCTTGTACCTTTGAACATTCTCTTTATTAGGGTTTCGTAGCCCCGTGCAGGAACTCGTCTCCTTTAGGTTGAGTTTCCATCCGTCTGCCGTACTTTTTTTGTGAGGGAAAGTAAGGGAAGTAGGAAAAGTGAGGGGTGGAGAATTAGGGCAAGTAAGTTAAGGAGATATAAGGAAAGTGAGGTGAGGGGAAGTTTGGCAGTAAGGGAAGGGGATGTCATGTGATGTGTGGAAGTGATAGTAGGGGAAGAGAGGGGGTGTAAAAAATGGCAAGTAGGGAAAGAAAATCAGAAGAAGCTGGACTGCAAAATAGCATACGGAGTGAGAGGAAGTAAGGAGGCGTGAATAGGGTGGGGAATCCAGAGAAGTGATGAGAAGGGGTGTAGAAGAGATGGAGCAGGGAAAGGGGGATTTGGAAAATTGTAGACTATTCATGGGCGAGTGAAGGTGATAATAAAATATTATCGTATAGGACCTGATAGGATGGATCGGAAAGGACAGCATGTTAGGAGAGTGCCGAGAGGAGTAGTTATAGGGGAGCTAGTTTTTTCCTTCCATTGACCCAACTCCTCTTCCTATACCTTTTGTCTTTACTTTTCTTCATCCTAATTTCATGTGTTAAAGTTGCATAATTTCTGTTTTCTTTTACAGTACCAGATATATACGCTAGAATAATCCAGCGCCATAGACGTCTTCAACCTATTAGTCATGGTATTCATTATGCCAAATCATTACATGGTAGCATTCAGCCAATAACTCCTTCTTATTTCGATAACAACCAAGTAAGACAGAATGGTTTCATCATTGGAGTGAAGGCATTTCGTGTCCTTCTTCCAATATGTGACGCAAATCAAGTGCCAGTCATAGTGAACCTGAATGGCATGGGTAATACTCCTTTGACACCAGCGGAAATTCAGCGAATACCGTATTACCGTGAGGGGGTTTTTGGTTCTCCATCAGATAATATGTCCTTCCCTGAATTTTGGCTTCGAGTGCGTCAAATAAGCGATCCAGAACATCCAAGAAATATACACAATTGGTAGTTACAGTTGAAAGGATGTGTTTATTATTGAATCAATAAATTCATGCCATAGTATACCACAATTTTTTAATTTCTGAATTTGTAGAAAAATCAGTTTATCCCTGTTTTGAAGAAAGCAGCTTCTCTAACCACTTCTGCCGATCTAAGTCTTGTTATTCTTGTCCACCTTCTCGCTCCCAATCTCTTTTTTGAATAATTTGGTAGTCCTCCTTTTTTTATCATTTTATGCTGTTTATTATATTCTGAAGCCTTGATCAATGCCCATCTTTCTAGTCTTTCCCTGACTCTTCTCTTCTACTCTTCATAATATCCTCCTGTTCCCTTGCCTAAATCGCTAGCCCTGAAGAACATTCTCCTTTCTTCATACTATCACGTTAATTTTATCTTCCTCCTCCTTCTTTCCTCTACCTGCATCAATCATTTTTTAGCTAATTCCCCTGCCTTTTCCACTCTTAACTTCTTAATAAACCCTCTCTTATCTCATCTTTCTTTCAATTGTCTTTGCCTGTCTCTATTCTCCAATTCTTTATAGTTTACCCTAGTCTCCTCTCCTATATCCTTAGCCATAAAGAAATCCCATCTTTCTTCCTACCATCAAGTTAATCCTATCGCCCTTTATCTCCTTTCTTCTACCTGCTTCAATCACTTTTTCGATAACTCCCATCACTTTATATCTCTTAGCTTCCTCTTAAGCGTCCATGCTCTCTTTCACGCTCCAACACTTAATTTATCTTTTTGCGCTTCTTCTCTTCCTTTACCTTCCTTTCCTTCCATTTTCATCTCTCTGCTTCAAAGCCTAATACCAGGGGGAGACTGATAGTGATGGGAAGTTAGGCGTAGAGAAGTAAAGAAAGTAAGTGAGGAAGAAGTAGGATAATTGAGGGGAGGGATTGTAAGGGAAGCGAGGGAATCTGGGGAACTGAAAGTAGGAGAGCGAATGGGGGAAGTGATTGTAGAGGGGAGAATACGGAAATAAAAAAAAAAGATAAAGAGGTGATAAGGAAAGTAGGAGAGGAAAGTAGAAAAGGGGGTGCAAAGAAGTGAGGTGAGCGTAAATAGAAGAGGGGATGGGAAGTAGAAAAGTGGCAGAATGAGTAGGAATGGTGGGAAAGTAAAGGAAGGAGTGGGGTGATGCAGGGATGTTTCAGAGGAGGGCTTATAGAAGCTAGTTTTGTGGGAAGTGAGTCGGAGGGGAAATTTTGGAAGGGGAAATGAGGAAAGTAGTGGGGGATGTGAAAGTGATAAAAGTGCGGGTCTTGGGTCAGCTCGATGTCGGTTGCGAGAAAAGGATTAAGGTGTGAGTGGAAGAGATAATCATCCTAATCAGTCCAATTGTGGTAATGATTTTGAAGTAGCCGCATAGCGCCAATCTTGACTAAATTTTTTATCGCATTAGTATTTTTTTCTCTTCCTACATATTTCCCTCTCTCATTTTGATATTCTTAACCTTTTCCTAATTTGAGAAAAAAAATTTAAGCTACCCTAGTGGAGAGTCTAAAATCAAACTATGGAGGTATTTGTGGGAATTTGTTTTCGCGAGGCAGAAAAATACGCGTCGCCTAATTTGAAAAAAAAATCTATATATATTTTGTCGCAAAGAGATTCTGTGACTTGAAATTCAGAATGTGACTGATTTCGAATGGATTCAGTCAACTATATATTTTCCGATTACAAAAATGATGATAGTTTATTTAAATTTGCTCATACTTGATTGCTTGATGACCTTGATGTTTAATTTTGCACATGCTTCAAAAGTTGTTTGCTGTCGCAGCTTTACAATATCTCGATCTTATCTTTCACGCCTTCAAGGCGAATGAAACCAGATTGTGAGAATTTATTTAGTGAAACTGTTATTAAAACTCTGCTTTGATAAGTTTTCTCCATTTCGAGAACATGCGGATCCTCATTGGAACACTTTTCGTCACATTATTAACAGCTCACTCCGATTGCATTGGTAAATATAAAAATATATAATACATATAATAATATAATTGTCAAGGTACGCAAAACCTAAGCTACATCTATCTTTCTATTGATTGTCTTTCCCTGTCTCTTCTTTCCAATTCTTTATAGTTTCCTCCAGTCCCCTCTCCTGTATCCCAAGCTCTGAAGGACTTCCTTTTTTCTTCTTCCCATCTCGTTGATTCTATCGCCCTTCCTTTCTTTTCTTCTACCTGCTTCAATCAAATTTGTTGCTGACTCCCACCCCTTTCCTTCCCTTAGCTTCCTCTGAAACTATCATGTCCTTTTTTCCGCTTCAATACTCAGTTTATCCCTTTGCGCTTCTTCCATTACCATACATCCAGGAGTCATTCAATATACCTCTACTAATCACCTTATATATCTTTTTTATACCCTCTTAATATCTTCCCTTTTCTTCCATCCCCATATCACTCCGTCATAGCCTAATACTGGCGATACGAACTTATCAAACAACCAGATTCTCCTTCTGCAATATTTTTCAAACTTCTTTGTTTTATTCCGTGTATATGGTTTATCATTCCGACAGCTTCATTCTTCATCCTTCATCCTTCATCCTTCATCCTTCATCCTTCATCCTTCA
>CAKNXH010073898.1:24561-37774 GCA_932178445.1 Andricus quercusramuli | reverse complement strand
TAAAAGACATAAAAGACATAAAAGACATAAAAGACATAAAAGACATACAAGACATAAAAGACATAAAAGACATAAAAGACATAAATTATTATTATCCAGGTTTCATTGTTGATGAAGGATCTTGGTATCTGATCAAAGACATTAAAGTGCCATTCAACCCAGTTTACCCTCTGTTTTCGACAAAAACTGTTACTGTGCCGACTTAGGACCACTCTCCCCTATCTATTCAATATTTAAAATAAGTGATGAACCTAAGCATTTTTTTAGTTCCAGCTGCTTCATTATCCTGCCTCATGTCAGCTAATGCTTTCAGTTTTTCTTGAAGAGCTTTGAGTTTGCTATCAACAAATTCTTTCAGGGGTGAAATTTCTACTTTATCGAGTTTGCTTCCTATTTCTTGTTGAATTTCATCTAAAGATTGCTGCCAGACCGACTCTTGCTGAACTAATTTGGCAATTGCTTCTTCAAGACCACGAGTGAGGTCATCACAAGTTGCATCAAACTGATCATAGGAGACCTAGAAATTTGGTTTGTTATTTAATCTTCAATAATTTAATTAATAATAATCTAATAACAATAATTTAATAATAATGATAAATAATAATAATCTATTTATCACAAATCGGAAATTTTCAAGGAATCTGTATTATCATGATGATGCTACAAATTCCTTGAAAAATTTCTAATCTCGATCTCTCTAGTAGCTTAATGGAAAAGCACTGCACCGGCAATCGGAAGTTCTGTGGTTCGATTCCCAGCTAATCAAAAGGAAATTTTTTTTTTCAGAAAAAAATTAATTAAAAAAATTAAAACTAATTGATTGATTTATTATTTGGAAAGCCTGCCTTTCTGTTAACAGCCTTGGCATCTGCCTTATCAGCTAAAGCATCCTCGAGATCTTCTTTATCGGCTTTCACAGTTTTCAGTATTTCGATTTGCTCCTGCAGAACCTGCAAAATCAATTAGTAAAATGAAGATGTCACCATACCATAATGTCAACCGAGGGGTGAACAATAGGGCGGTCCAAAAATGTGCCGACATAGGACCAGTCTCCGCATTCTATTTAATATTTAAAAAAAGTTATGAACCTGAGTATTTTTCGAGTTCCAGTTATTTTTTTCAATTTTCATGGATGTTCACATACATAATTGTTCAAACAATTCATTATTATTGTTAATAATATTATCTTTGAATAATTCTAAAAATTGCGTTTTTTCAGAAATTTTCAAGTTTTTATTCACTTTTTATTTGAACTGAGTTAATTTTTGATTCAAGTTCACAAAAATAATTGTTTAAACAATTTATCATTATTGTTAATAATATTCTCTCTGCTTAATGGTAGAAAACTGCAGGTCTTTCGAAAATTTTTAACTAGTCGTCTATTTTTCACTTGAAGTGACCTAATAATTATTTGAGTTGAGCAAAAACAATTGTTTAAACAAATTATTATTGTTTATAGCTATTTTCATTTATACATCTTCATCTATATATATAAAAAGTTGAAGAGTTCAGAAAAAACCGCAACTTTTCAGCACTTATCCATGAGAAGATAGTTATAAACAATTATGAATTGTTTGAAGAGCTTTGTTTGTTAACCTGCATTATTTATCACTTTACTAATTAAAAAGTGGATAAAAAGTTAAACATTTCAGAAAAAACCGCAACATTCTAGCATTATACAAATTGAATATAATTAATAATAATGATAAATTGTTTAAACAAATAATTTTATCAAGTTTATTTGATTATTTAACTCGCTCCAAGAGAAAAGTGAACAAAAAGTTGAAAATATCTGAAAAAACGTAAATTTTCTAGCATTATTCTAAGAGAATATTATTAACAATAATGATAAATTGTTTGAACAATTATGTTTGTTGATATTGATGGAATATTACCTCTCCCTGATTGGGAATTGGAGAGTTTTTAATATTTCCGAATTTGAAAATTCCTGAAAAATAAAATTCTCGAATAATGAAATTCTAAAATTGGAAAACTCCCGAATGATATAATTCCCGAAAAGTTTCCATTATTACCGAATTGTAAAATTTACGAATAATAAAATTCCCGAATCGGAAAATTCCTGAAAAATAAAGTTTTCGAATAATAAAATTCCAAAATTGGAGAATTCCCGAATGATAAAATTCCCAAAAAGTTTTCATTATTACCGAATTGAAAAATTTACGAATAATAAAATTCCCGACAGTTTCTAATATTCCCGAATCGGAAAATTTCTGAAAAATGAAATTCTCGAATAATGAAATTCCAAAATTGAAAAATTCCCGAAAAGTTTTTATTATTACCGAATTGAAAAAATCCCGACAGTTTCTAATATTCCCGAATCAGAAAATACCATAATAATAAAATTCCAGCATAATAAAATTTCCAAATAATGAAATTCGGAATTGAAAAATTCCCGAAAAATAAAATTCCTGGACAATTTCTAATAGTACCAAATTTAAAAACTCCCGAACCATAAAATTCCCATTACCGAATTTGAAAATTCCCTAATGATAAAATTTTTGAATAATAAAATTTCCTAATGATAAAATTGCCGAATGATAGAATTACAAAATGGGTAAATTCCCGACTGATAAAAATGCCTAACAGTTCTTAATATTACCGAATTGGAAAATTCCCCAATTATTAGATTCCAGAATAATAAAATTCGCGAACAGTTGATAATATTACCAAATTTTGAAATTCTAGAATAATTAAATTCCCGGATTGGAAAATTCCTGACAGTTTCTAATATTTCCGAATTTAAAAATTCCCGAATAATAAAATTCCTGAATTGGAAAATTCGCGACAACCAAATTTCAAAATTCCCGAAAATTAAAATTCCCGAATTGGAAAATTCCCAAATTATAAAATTCTCGAACAATAAAGTTTCCGAATAATGAAATTCCCGAATAATAAAATTCCTAAAAGATCAAATTCCCGACAATTTGTAATATTACTGAATTTGAAAATTCCCGAATCATGAAATACCTGAGAGATTCTAATATTACCGAATTTGAAAATTCATGAAAAATAAAATTCTCGAATAATAAAATTCAAAAATTGAAGAATTCCCGAAAAGTTTTCATTATTACTGAATTGGAAAATTTACGAATAATCAAATTCCCGCAAGTTTCTAATATTCCCGAATCGGAAAATTCCTGAAAAATAAAATTCTCGAATAATGAAATTCCAAAATTGAAAAATTCCCGAAAAGTTTTTATTACCGAATTGAAAAATTCCCGACAGTTTCTAATATTCCCGAATCAGAAAATTCCCTAATAATAAAATTCCAGTATAATAAAATTTCCGAATAATGGAATTCCCGAAAAATTAAATTTGGAATTGAAAAATTGCCGAAAAATAAAATTCCTGGACAATTTCTTATATCATGAAATACTCGAAAGTTTCTAATATTGCCGAATTTGAAAATTCCTGAAAAATAAAATTCTCGAATAATGAAATTCCAAGATTGGAAAATTCCCGAAAAGTTTTCAATATTACCGAATTGAAAAATTTCCGAATAATAAAATTCCCGAATTGGAAAATTCCTGACAGTTTCTAGTATTCCCGAATCTGAAAATTCCTGAAAAATGAAATTCTCGAATAATGAAATTCCAACATTGATAAATTCCCGAAAAGTTTTCATTATTACCGAATTGAAAAATTTCCGAATAATAAAATTCCCGAATTGGAAAATTCCTGACAGTTTCTAGTATTCCCGAATCGGAAAATTCCTGAAAAATGAAATTCTCGAATAATGAAATTCCAACATTGAGAAATTCCTGAAAAGTTTTTATTATTACCGAATTGAAAAATTCCCGAATAATAAAATTCCCTACAGTTCCTAATATTCCCGAATTGGAAAACTCCCTAACAATAAGATTCTAAAATAATAAAATTCCTGGACAATTTCTAATATTACCAAATCTGAAAATTCCCGAGAGTTTTTAATATTACCGAATTTGAAAATTCCCGAGTTGGAGAATTCCCTAATAATAACATTTCTGAATAATAAAATTTCCTAATAATAAAATTCCCGAATAATGAAATTCCAAAATGGGGAAATTCCCGAATGACAAAACTCCCTAACAGTTTTTAATATTACCGAATTGGAAATTTACCGAATCATGAAACACCCGAGAGTTTCTAATATTTCCGAATTTAAAAATTCCTGAAAAATAAAATTCTCGAATAATGAAATTCTAAAATTGGAAAATTCCCGAAAAGTTTCCATTATTACCGAATTAAAAAATTTCCGAATAATAAAATTCCCGAATTGGAAAATTCCCGACAGTTTCAAATATTCCCGAATCGGAAAATTCCTGGAAAATAAAATTCTCGAATAATGAAATTCCAAAATTGAAAAATTCCCGAATCGTAAAATTCCCGAAAAGTTTTTATTATTACCGTATTGAAAAATTCACGAATAATAAAATTCCCAAATTGGAAAATTCCCGACAGTTCCTAATATTCCCGAATTGGAAAATTCCCTAACAATAAAATTCCAGAATAATAAAGTTCCTGGACAATTTCTAATATTACCAAATTTGAAAATTCCCGAGTCATAAAATTCCCGAGAGTTTCTAATATTACCGAATTTGGAAATTCCCGAAAAATAAAATTCCCGAATTGGAAAATTCCCGAATAATAAAATTCCTGAACAGTAATAATATTAACTAATTGGAAAATTTACGAATAATAAAATTCCCCCCAGTTCATAATATTACCAAATTCGAAAATTCCCGAATAATAAAATTGTAAAATTATAAAATATCCGAACTAGAAAATTCCCTAATTATGAAATTCCCGAATTTGAACAATACAAATTTTTTGAAATAAATCGGAAACAATTTTCATCCAGAAATTATTTTTCGGTATATTTCAGTCGTCAAAATTGTCTAAAATTATTGTTTTGAATTCGAACAATAATTTCAGAAACTTTGAACATTAAAAGTAATTTTTTAATAGAAATATTTGATTATTGTATTTTTAATGAATAAACAATATTTATTAATAAAAATTAATTGTTTACATTTGGGAATTTTCTATTTTGGACATTTTAGAATTCGGCTTTCTGTCGGGAATTTTATTATTCAGGAATATTCAAATTCGGTTTTATTATGAGCTATTGGAAATCTTCGTATTCGGGAAATTTCCAATTCGGGAATTTTATTGTTTGGAAATGTTATCATTGAGGAATTTTTAAATTAGGGAATTTTATTACTCGGAAATTTTATCATCCGGGAACTTTTAAATTCGGTAATTTCATGAACAGTCCCGAAAAATTATTCTTGTTCAAGTTGTATAAAAAATTAAGTTTTGTTCTCTGCAATTGGTATTATCTGGTATTGTTTGGTGTTATTGCTTGGCCCTCGGCGTGCAGCCATCTTGTTAGCTGACGTCATAACATGAAATAGTAATGGGAGAAGTGGTGAGAGAAGAAAAAGAGCAGAGTGATCCCAATTTGGCTCACCAACCGCACTGCGCATGCGTCGCATCAGCAACCTCATTGGATGTTAATCGCGCGCTTATTTGAAATGATTAAATATTCAAATAAATTTTTCCCAATATATAATAATCATAAAGTACAAAAAAAGATGTTATGAATGATTTAAAGTTTACGTTGGTGAAAAAAAGTATTCCTTCCCTTTTAATTAAAAACCAATAATTTATTTGTAAAGAGTACAATCAAATAATTATCTCACCTTCCATTCTAAAAAGACTCTTTGTGATCTGAAAATTAATTGTTATTATTTCCACATGATGAATTATTATAAAAAATTAATTAACACATATAGTAGTTTCAAAAAAGCGCGCCATTCACAGCCAATGAGAATGTCGATACAACGCATGCGCAGTGCAGTTGAGGAGCCGAATTGGGAGCACTGCGTCCGGAGCGTCAGCTTGACGCCTCTGATGAGCAGAGGCGTCAAGCTGACGCCGCGGACGCGTTCAAAAACTCTTTTTCAATAATTTATATCTTGTGAAATAATGAAGATACCAAATTTCTAATTGAACCGGATCTGATTAGCAGGCGGTCTAGCGGATCACCACAGTTGTTTCCCCCTCGGGTCAAATATATTGATTTTGAAAATGTATACATACGTTTGCTTGAGTATCAAGACTTCCTTTCTCTTTCAAAATTTTATTGGTCGTCTCATTCAATTTCTGCATATCAGATTGAATATTTTGAATCTTGGTAACGAGATCGTTAATAACTTGACCTCCTTCAGGACCAACTCCACCCACTGGTGAGTTGTTGACTCTCTCCATAAGCTGAGCAACATCCCTTTCCAATTCTTGAACTCTATTATTCAATCCAAGCATTGCGTCCGCACACATAGCTTCAACATTCTGAACAGTTTCCAAACAGCGATTTAATTTTTCTTCATTTATTTCGTTTTCAGGTTGAGGGGATCCTACCCTTCTTTGAAGCTGATTAGTAGCTGCAGAAGGTCCAGCCTTCTCATCGGTTTCTGCATCTGTTCCTTCAGCTGAAGATTTATTTCTTTCTTCTGTACCTCCACCTCCTGTTTTCTTACTAGCTCCACCTATAGGGGAAATAGAAGTGAGAAGGAAAGGTGAAGTAGGGAGAGGATGAAAAGAAAGGGAAGGGGAAATAGTGGTGAGGAACAAATGGGGAAGGGAAGTAGGGTTGGGAAGATAATGGACGGAGGAAAAGTGTGTGGGCGGGAGGTAGTAGGTAGTAGTTAGTAGGCGGAAGTAGTAAAGGTGGATGTAGGAGAGGAGATGACGACTCAAGGAAAGGATAAGATATGATCGGATAGAAGTGTACAGCATCGGATAGGACAGGGTAGTGTAGGATGAAGGAGGAAAGGAGAGAGAGGGGCCAGTGATAAGTTGAGAGAGATTTCAGTTCCAGCTCCTGTTTTCTACTAGCTCCAACCCCAGATACACCTTTCTTAGTACCTGCTCCAGATTTTTCTGTTTCTGGATTTGCATCACCTAGTTTTTCCAAAAAAGTACATAATTTGTATGATTTCGTAGTCCTGTGAAGAAACTTTCGCAGTTTTAGTCTGGTGTCCATCCGTCGTTCTTCTTTCCCAATAGGGAAAGTAGGGGTTGGAAGGGAAATTGAAGTAGAGAGAGGATGAAAAGGAATGTCAGGGTAAATAGTGGTGAGGAGAAGAAGTGGAGAAGGGAAGTGGGAGAGAAAAGGAGAAGAATGGCAAGAAGATGTAAGGCTGGGGAGGGGGAGAAGAGGAAAAGAACGGCAGGTAGGGGACGTACGGTAGAGAAGATAATGGACGGAAGGCCAAGTGAGTGGGAAAGTATGGATTGGAAGTAGAAGAGGGGGAAGTTGGAGGGGCGGTGACGAGTGAAGGGGAGAATAATATATGATTAAGCAGGTCGGGATAGAATCGGATAGGACAGGGTAGTGTATGATAGAAGAGGAACGGCGAGAGAGGGGCGAGTGATAAGTGTAGAGAGCAGTTGAGTTGCAGCTCCTGTTTTTTACTAGCTCCACCTCCAGATACACCTTTCTTAGTACCTGTTCCTGATTTTCCTGTTCCTGGATTCACATTTCCTACTTTTTTCACAGAGTACATCATTTTTAGGATTTCGTAGTCCTGGGAAGAAACCCTCACAGTTTAGGTCGGGTGCCAATCCGTCATTCTTTTTTACCAATAGGGAAAGTAGGGGTTGAAAGGGAAAGTGAAGTAGAGAGAGGATAAAAAGGAATGTAAGGATAAATTGTGGTGAGAAGCAGAAGTGGAGGAGGGAAGCAGAAGAGAAAAGGAGAAGAATAGCGAGAAGATATAAGGTTGGGGAGGGGAACAGAAGAAGAGTGGAAGGTAGAGGACGTAGGGTAGAGAAAATAATGGATGGAAGGCGAAGTGAGTGGGAAAGTATGAAGTGGAAGTAGAGAGGGGGAAGGAGAAGAGGTTTTGACGAGTGGAGGGGAGAATAATGTATGATCAAACAGGTCTGGAGAGAATCAGATAAGACAGGGTAGTTTATGATGGAAGAGGAAAGGAAAGAGAGGGGTGAGTGATAATCGGATGGTGAAATTTTATTATTTTAAAAAGTAATCGTCAATTACTAGGCATCTCTTCAATCTTTGACTGAAGGTCCGCAATGTCTTTTCGAACTGCAGTTATATCATTTTTAAGACTGCTTAAGTCTCCACGCATCTCACTAAGATCCACTGCAAAACCAGGTGATCGTAAGAAAATATTTTTTTGCATTAAAAACTATTTTTCTATTGAATTTACTACTTGTAACGCTAGGCCTCTTTACTGCTTTTCCAGGTTCGCTACTTGGTTCTTCTGAAGATACTCCCTCTTCATTTTTTCCTCTGCCACCACCTTCTGATTTACCTGTACAATGTCAGAAATTTAGCTGAATATTTTTAGGAGATATGTCTATAAGATTTTTTTTTTGTCCATTAGATTGGATCCGTCATTTTGAATTTTGGAATTTTGACTTCAAATTCGTAAGCAGCAAAGATACAAATTTTGGGAAGAAGACTTGGCGATAAGACTTGGCGATAAGACTTGGTGATAAGATTCGGCGATAAGACTTGGCGATAAGACTTGGCGATAAGATTTGGGGATAAACTCACTTGCTGTTACAGATCGTTGACTAGGTTTATTTTGGGTCAAATCTTCAGTTGCAATTTCCTTCTCAACGATACCAGACGGGTCCTTTGTTATTATTTTACTAGGTGCTGATGATTCATTGAATTTAACTCCTGACGTTGCCTGAATTTTTCGAGGACTCGAATTATCCCCTTCGTATAAAATAGCAAGATTCGTTTCTAAGTCTGCTAATCTACGATCAATTTCAGCTAATTCTGTTGTCATATCAGGCCCCCCTTGAATTTCTATTTTGTCACCTTTGATAACATCTTGCAACATTGATGTTAACTGAAATTTTGAATAAATTCGACAATTTTTTTCATGTAATTATCAAAGATTGGTAAGTTCACGTATGGGTTTCGAATTTACCAATTCGTTACTTATGCAAAGAAGAAACTTCGTTGAAAAAAAAAACCGTATCTACCAAAAAACATAACTAGTTAAGAGAAGCTACACTGAAACCTGGATTTGAGCATGGTTTCGTGCATTTCCGTTGGACTTGGACGCATGCTAACATCTGACGCAAATAACGAGCTGAGGTTACTTCCCACGTTGCCACTACAGGACCACTACAGGAATATTTGGATAGGAACTTCGGAGGATCCTGAACCTGTTCCTGGACTTGAACGCGCACACGAACCTCGGAGGATCTTGGACATATTCTTGGACACAAGACGGGGAGGATCCTGGACTTCTTGCTGGACATGAACATTGGAGGATCCTGGACATGTTCCTGCACACGAATCTTGGAGGATCCTGGACATGTTTCTGCACACGAACCTCGGAGGATACTGGACATATTCCTGGACATGAACCTGTGCGAGAACATGTACAGGTAATCTTGGGAGTCCCTGTACAGGAATTTGGCAACCTTTGAATTATCCTGTACAGGTTCCTTCACAGAGTGATTTGAGAAGCGGGTTCACGTATAGAAACTTGTTCAGGATCCTATACATAAACCTGCATAGGAACTAATCCGCGAGGGTTCGCTGGTGGCTTGGCTCTCTTGATAGTAAGTTTGATCTTTAAGGGAATAAAAGGAAAGTGAATTTATAGCGACAGGAACCCGCTTTTCAACTCACTTCACACAGGAACCTGTACATGAACCGTCAAGATTACCTGTGCAAGTTCGTGTGCAGGATCGTGTTGAGAAGCATGTCCAGGATCCTCCAAAGTTCGCGTCCAGAAAAATGTCCAGGATTCTCCAATGTTCGTGTCTGGAAACAAGTCCAGGATCCTCCTAGGTTTGTATCCAGAAATATGTCCCATATTTGTGCCAAATTCCTGCACAGGAATCGTCAAGATTACCTGTGCAAGTTCGTGTGCAGGATCGTGTCCAGAAACATGTCCAGGATCCTCCAAGGTTCGTGTCTAGAATCAAGTCCAGGATCCTCCAAGGTTTGTGTCCAGAAATATGTCCAATATTTGCGCAAATATTCTGCTCAGGAACCGTCAAGATTACCTGTGCAAGTTCGTGTGCAGGATCATGTCCAGGAACATGTCCAGGATCCTCTGAGGTTCGTGTGCAGGTTTCTGATCCAGCAACTTGTCCAGGATCCTCCGAGGTTCCTGTACATGAATTTTTAGCTAGGTACTGTTGGTCGTGTATGACTGAGCAGAGAGTAACGCGTCATCTTTCAGCCATCAATTCTAAGAAGGTCATAAAGCCAGGTTTCTTAAATCCAGTTTTCAGTGTAGTTATTTCTCATCACTGGTACCAATTAAATTGAGATATTGGTGCAAACCTTCTTTATCCCCTGCTCACTTGCATCTAATCTCTTGTTAATGTTAATAATTTGCCACATATCTGTCAGAGGATCTGTACTATTTCCTCTCACTTTTTCTATCAATTCTGGGTTGGCAGCCAACTCCTCAAGAGCTTGAAACTGTCGTTGAAGTTCTTGAACCTAAATTGAATTCAAAAATAAGGAAAAAATCACGTGATTAGAATTATGAACTATTTAGTAAAAATAATACAAAAATTGTTCAAAATTTACAGAATCTTCCAGCTTTTTAAAACCCAAAGCAGTGGGGGTAGCTCCATCTAGAACTGGTTCTACAAAGATAACGGATTCGAATTCACCCTCTATTCCACCACTTATTTTTTGTTTCAGCCCCTTAATTTTTTTCGCAGTCGTTCCACTTTCTAATTCTGCAACAAATAAGACTCTCAAAAATTCGAAAAAAATTCTATTTCGGAAATTATTACCTGATTTCGATTTGGTAATACGTCCTGTTGAAGGTGCACTAGAGGCCCCTTTTCCAGACTTGGTTTGAGGATCAGCTTTTGATAATAAAATATCAGACTTATTTTTGCAAAAAAAAAACAACTTATGATTTCAAAAGGGGTCATCCACCAATAACGTAAGACTATTTGGGGGGGAGGGGGAGTTTGGGAAAATCCTATTGTTTTTATGAGCCCCCCCCCCCCCCCCCGCAAGATTTTACGTAAGATAACTTTCCAAAAAAAAAAAGAAAGAATTTCCATCAAAATAAAAAAAATTGGAAAAATGAAAATATTTTACACAAAATAGTGGAATTTTCAACTACGGCAATGGATTTTCAATCAAAATATTTGAATTTTCTGTTAAACAAAAATCATTTTTCCTAAAAAAACTAATTTTCAATACACTTGTTCAATTTTCAACCACACAAGATTAATTTTCTAAAATGAAAAGAACTTTATGGCAAAATACATCAATTTTTAAACAAAAGGCTGCATTTTCATCTACAAAATATCAATTTTCAATTTGAAAAAATCAATTTACAATTAAAAATGGAATGACTAAATTTTTTGTTAAAAATAATGAAAAAAAAAAGTTTTCAATCAAGGAAGATAAAAGTTCACCAAGCAAGTGGAATTTTCAACAAAAAGGATTAAATTTTAAACAATAATGGAACACACAAATTTTTAGTAATTAAAAATCAATCAGTAAATAAATATTCTATTTGAAAAATTTACAAAATAGTTAAATGTTCAATCAGGGGAATAAATTTTCAAACAAGGAGCTTAATTTTCAACAATAACAAAACAGGAATTTTTAGAAAAATTTTCAGTTAAAAATTGATTAAAAAATTTCTATTAAAGAAGATAAAATTTCAACAAAGAAATAGAATTTTTAACGAAAGAGATTGAATTCCAACCGAAAATGGAACACAGAAATTTCCAGTAATTAAAAATTAATTTTTTAACTAGAAATATCAATTTACCAGAAAAAATTGAATAGTTGCATTTTCTGTTTAAAAAAAATCTTTTTAAACTTTTTGAAAAATGGAATGGTGGAATTTTCAGTTAAAAATTATTTTAAAAAAATTAATTTTTAATCAAATAAGATAAAATTTCAATAAACAAGTCGAATTTTCAACAAAAAGGATTCAATTCCAACCAAAAATGGAATACACAAATTTTCAGTAATTGAAAATTAATTTAAAAACATTATTTCAAACAATATAGTTAAATTTTCAACTAGAGAAATGAATTTTGAAACAAAAAGCTTAACTAAGAAAAAAAAAACCAATTCTTAAGAAAATACATTTTGTAATCAAGTAGTAAAGTTTTCAGCTAAAAAAGATAAAAATATCAATTTACCAGCAAAAATGGAATAGTTACACTTTTTGTTAAAAAAATGATTTTGACATGAAAAAAATTAATTTTCAATACTTTTGTTCAATTTTCCACCACAAGATTAATTTTCTACAAAAGAAAATAAATTTTCAGCAAAATTCATCAATTTTTAAACAAATAAATGAATGTTCATCTTCTTTAATCAAAGAAGATGAAATTTCGACAAAAGAGTTGAAAAAGAAAGAAAATTAAATAAGAAATCTTGAATTTTCAAACCAAAAAGAAAATTTTTTCACAATACTGTTTTTATTATTTTCAGATATTTTTTTATCCTAAAAATATGAATGTTCGTCAAAAAAGTTAATTTCCAAACAAATAGATTAATTTTTTGCCAAAATTGTTGATTTTTCAACCCAAAAGACAAATTTTGAAGAAAAGAGTTGAATATTTAACAAAAAAATTAATTTTTAATAAAAGTGTTGAATTTTTAACCGATTAAGGCCATTTGACGAGTAGGTCACGTGACCGGATTCCTACCTTACCGACCCTTTTTTTATTTGTAAACTTATGTTCACACGAATAGCCTGATCGAGTTGAAAATTTGGGATAATAAATAAGAAACACTGAGAAGTGCGGCTCTGGTCCTAAATTTTAATAATTATGAAAAAAGCAACAAAAAAATTATTTACAAAAAAAAAACTTTTTTCATAGTTATTAAAATTTAGGACCAGAGCCGCATTTCTTAGTGCTTCTTATTTATTGTCCTAAATTTTCAACTCGATGTGGCTGTTCGTGTGAACATAAGTTTACAAATAAAAAAAGTGTCGGTAAGGTAGGAATCCGGTCACGTGACCCACTCGTCACATGGCCTTAATAAAATTTTTATCGAAAAAAGATAAATTCTCAACGAAAAATACAATAGTAGACTTTTCGAGCGAAAAAGATTTTTCTTACAGAGTTTTTCTTTTTTTAGTTTGCATTTATGAAGAAAAACGATAAAAAGGGGGAAATAGGGGAAAGGCAGTGAAGCCCGCGATTGATAAAT
>CAKNXH010073898.1:0-24461 GCA_932178445.1 Andricus quercusramuli | reverse complement strand
TGGGGGGGGGGGGGGTGGAAATTTTCGAAAAACCCCTTCCATAAGTTTTGGATGACCCCAAAGGCTTTTTTTTAATACCATCTGTGTAGACATCAACGTTGACTGTCAAATTTTCATTACTGTGAATTCGCTGTTTTACCCTCCCAGAACCATCAGTAATATTGTATTCGTGTAGATGTAAACTTGGCCCAGCTCTCAAGGAAGCCACCATTGTCTGTAAAAATTAATAACAAAATAAAAAAAATATTATTTATATTATTGAATTGATAATTAATTTATGATTAATTAATAGTCAATTATTAATTATTTTTTAATTGAATCTGTATTATCACCAGAGAATAAGAGAAATTTTCAACGTCTTTTCAGACTAGATGGAAATATAAATTGAAAATTATTTTAATTAATTTTTAATTCATATTTCCATTTTAACGTCTTTTCAAAGTAGCGGAAATATGAATTGAAAATTATTTTAATTATTTCTAAATTTATATTTCCATTTTCAACGTCTTTTCAGACTAGAGGAAATATGAATTAAAAATTAATTTTATTATTATTCCATTGATATTTCTATTTTTAATGTCATTTCAGACAAGATAGAAATATGAATTGAAAATTATTCTAAATAATTTTTAATCAATGTTTCCATCTAGCTGAAAAGACGTTAAAAATTTATGTTATCCTCTGATGATAATACAGATTCCTTGATAAATTCAATGTGTACCATCTCGCAAAATAATAATCAATTATTAATTAATTTTTCGAGGAATCTGTATTATCAGAGAATATTACGGAAAATTTTAACGTCTTTTCAGACTAGATAGAAATATAAAGTAAAAATTATTCTATTCAATTTTGAATAATATTTCCATCTAGGCTGAAAAGACGTTAAAAATTTCTGTTATCCTCTGATGATAATACAGATTCGTTGAAAAATTTGATATGTACCACCTTGCAAAATAATAATCAATTATCAATTAATTTTTCGAGGAATTGAAAATTATTTTCATTTTTTTTTAAATTTATATTTTCAGTTTTTATATTTCCAGTTTAAATTTATATTTACATTTTGAATTTCTTTTCAGACTAGATGGAAATATGAATTAAAAATTATAATAATTAATTTTTAATTCATATTTCTATTTTTAAACGTCTTTTCAGACTAGAGGAATTATGAATTGAAAGTTATTTTAATTATTATCCAATTCATATTTCCATTTTAATGTCTTTTCAGACTGAATAGAAATATGAATTGAAAATTATTTTAAATTATTTTAAATTAATATTTCCATCTAGTCTGCAAAGACGTTAGAAATTTCTGTTATTGTCTTATGATAATACAGATTCCTTGAAAAATTTGATATGTACCACCTTGTAAAATAATAATCAATTATTAATAAATTTTTTAAGGAATCTGTATTATCATCAGAGAATAACGGAAATTCTTAACGTCTTTTCAGATTAGATGAAAATATGAATTGAAAATTATTTTAATTAATTTTTAATTCATGTTTCCATTTTTAACGTCTTTTCAAACTAGAGGAAATATGAATGAAAAATTATTTCAATCAATATTGAATTAAGATTTAAATTTTTATCGTCTTTTCAGACTAGATAGAAATATGAATTAAAACTATTTTAATTAATTTTTAATTATTATTTTCATCTAGTCTGAGAAGACATTGAAAATTTCTGTTATTCTCTGATGATAATACAAATTCCTTGAAAAATTTGATATGCACCATCTTGCAAAATAATAATCAATTATCAATTACTTTTTCAAGGAATTGAACATTATTTTCATTTTTTTTTGAATTTATATTTCCATTTTTAACGTCATTTCAGAGTAGAGGAAATATGAATTAAAAATTATTTTAAATAATTTTAAATTCATATTTCCATTTTTAACGTCTTTTCAGACCAGAGGGAATATGAATAAGAAATTATTTTAATCAATATTTAATTCATATTTAAATTGTTATCGTCTTTCCAGACTAGATAGAAATATGAATTAAAAACTATTTTAATTAATTTTTAATTCATATTTCCATCTAGTCTGAAAAGACGTTAAGATTCCTGTTATTCTCTGTTGATAATACACATTCTTTGAAAAATTTGATATGAAACCACCTTGCAAATTAATAATCGATTACTAATTAATTTTTCAAGGAATTGAAAATTAGTTTTATAAATTTTGAATTCATATTTCCATTTTTAACGTCTTTTCAGAGTAGTGGAAATATGGATTAACAATTATTTTAATTAATTTTCAATTCATATTTCAATTTTTAACGTCTTTTCAGACTAGAGGGAATGTGAATGAAAAATTATTCGAATCAATATTGAATTCATATTTCCATTTTTAACGTCTTTTCAGACTAGCTAGAAATATGAATTGAAAATTATTTTAAATGATCTTTAATTCATATTTCCATTTAGTCTGAAAAAACGTTAAAATTCCTGTTATTTCTCATGATAATACAGATTCCTTGAAAAATTTGATATGTACCACCTTGCACAATAATTATTTATTTTTTATTTATTATTTTTTATTTATTATTTATTATCAATTATTAATTAATTTTTCAAGAAATTGAAAATCATTTCAATTAATGTTGAATTTATATTTCCATTTTTAACGTCTTTTCAGAGTAGAGGAAATAAGAATCAACAATTATTTCAATTAATTTTCAATTAATATTTCCATTTTTAACGTATTTTCAGACTAGAGGAATTATGAATTAAAAATTATTTTAATTATTATCCAATTCATATTTCCATTTTAACGTCTTTTCAGAATAGATTATTTTAATTAATTTTTAATTCATATTTCCATCTTGTCTGAAAAGACGTTACAATTTCTGTTATTCTCGGAAGATAAGACAGATTTCTTGAAAAATTTGATATTTACCATCTTGCAAAATAGTAATCAATTATTAATTGATTTTTCAAGGAATCTGTATTATCATCAGAGAATAACGGAAATTTTTAACGTCTTTTCAGACTAGATAGAAATATGAATTGAAAATTATTTTAATTAATTTTCAATTCATGGTTCCATTTTCGACGTCTTTTCAGAGTAGAGGAAATATGAATTAAAAATTATTTTAATTAATTTTTAATTCATATTTCCATTAGTCTGAAAAAACGTTAAAAATGGAAATATGAATTGAAAATTAATTAAAAGAATTTTCAGTTCATATTTCCTCTACTCTGAAAAGACGTCGAAAATGGAACTATGAAATAAAAAATTAATTAAAATAGTTTTTAATTCATATTTCTATCTACTCTGAAAAGACGTTAAAATTTCTGTTATTCTCTCATAATAATACAGATTCCTTGAAAAATTGTATATGTACCACCTTGCAAAATAATAATCAATTATTAATTAATTTTTCAAGGAATCTGTTTTATCATCAGAGAATAACGGAAATTTTTAACGTCTTTTCAGACTAGATGAAAATATGATTAGAAAATTATTCTAATTAATTTTTAATGCATATTTCCATTTTTGACGTCTTTTCAGACTAGACAGAAATATGAATTAAAACTATTTTAATTAATTTTTAATTCATATTTCCATTTAGTCTGAAAAGACGTTAAAATTTCTGTTATTCCCTGTTGATAATACAGATTCCTTGAAAAAAGTGACATGTACCATCTTGCGAAATAATGCGTGTATTTTCTGAAAAAAGTTTCTTCTCTCGATCTCTCTAGTAGCTTAATATGAAAGCACCCGGCTGGCAATCGGAAGTTCGGTGGTTCGATTCCCAGCGGAGCGAAAGGAGAAGATCTTTTTTCAGAAAAAAATTAATTATCAATTAATCAATAATTAAGATTAACCTTAATTCGATTGGCATCGTCACCCCTATATTCCACTTTCGTTGTTCGCAAATTAATCTGATGCAGCACAACATGAAGAAAGTTGTGAAGAATATTTAAATTCACAGCACCCACCTAGCAGTGAAAACCACCTAAATATCAATTTAATTCTCTATATTAGAAGTAAAAGAATTTTATTAATAAATTTTCTAAAACCAAAATGGATATAACCTTTCGCTGTGAAAAAAAAAATTATCTCTACCTCCACTGGGACTCGAACCCAGGTCTACAGCCGGTCGGTCAGCTACTTTATTTTCTTTGATTAAAAATTCTTTGTTTTTTTTTTTAAGTTAATTTTTTCAACTAAAAATTTAACTATTACATTTTTTGTTGTTAAAAAGTCTACTATAATATTTTTGGTTAGGAATTCATATTTTTTATCTAAGGATTTAATTATTTGGATGAAAATTCAACAAATTTGTTAAAAAGTCATTGTTCTTGGTTAAATATTTTATTTTATTCAAAGTTTGTCTTTTTGGGTTAGGAATTCAACTATTTTGCTGGAAAATTTAACTATTTGGTTCAAAATTAATTTTCTATTAAAAATTTACATTTTTTTTTGTGAAAATTCAGCTCTTGCTGAAAATTCGTTTTTTTTTTATTCTGAAAACTCATTCTTTTTGGTGGAAATAATTTTTTTTCTCGCAAATGTTTGGTTGAATGTCAAATTTAATTTTAGGTTGGAAAACCTTCTACATAAATGAATTTTATGCTAAAATTTCTTCTAAATTGTTAGATCTTCGAATTTATTATATTTTTTTTCTGTAAAAAATGTCATACGTAAGATCTGTCACGAGTTCGAATCCCGGCGGAACTGAAGAGGAATTTTTTTCACAACTAAAGACTATAACCATCTTTGTTCAGACTAGTAGATCAAAAACTGTAATTCTATAAGAAAAAATATATAATTAATAAATAATAAAATTTACAAATACCTCGGGTGTACCCAAAGCGAGGTCCAGCATTTGAGGTAATGAAACCTGAAGACTCGCTGCATTTCCAGATGGAGAAGCAGATTTTTGCAATGGTGGTTTAGCAGCCTTTGTCGCCATCGCGAATTTTTTTAAACAATATATCAGGGAATTTCCATTAGTAATATAAGAATATATTTAATTCTTTTTAGAATTTAATATTTTATCCTTTCTAGCGAAACGATTGACGTATCATTTTCGAGCGATATGACACATGATAAATTAAATTTGACTGCTTTTTGTTTTAAGTACGAAATTTTAAATTAAAATTTTTTGAATTGAAATTACTAAGTAGATACTTTATAAAAATATTCAATTCCATTTTCAAATATTAGCTTTATAGAGACAACTGCAAAATCATCAAGAAAACATCCTAAAATTGCTAAATTATTATTATTATTAGCGAATTATTACAAAAATGAAATATTAAAACATTTATTCGAAAATTAAACATTAAGAAAAATTCGCTTATCAAAATATTCCATTATTGTATTTTTAATAAGGAGTTTTCCAATCCAGTAATATAATAACCGTCTGAAATTTTATTATTCGAAAATTTTCAATTTTGATAATATCATAAAATATTCGAAAATTTTAGAATTCAGTATTTTTATACTTCGCTAATCTCATAAATTCGAGAATTTTCTATTTCAAAATTTTTTGTTGGGTATTTTATTTCAAAATATGTCAAGACATTTTCGTAAGTTTCAAAAAGTTTCAAGTGAATTTTAAAGAATCAAAGAATTTCAATAATTTGAAAGAGTTTCAAAGAATTCGAAATATTTTAGGGTGCTTTTAAAAATTGCAAGGGATTATGAAAATCTTAAAAAAATGTCTTGAAAATATCTTAAGGTATCTCGAAAGATCCTAGGAATTTTTAAATTGATTTTGTAATATTTCAATGCACTTTGAGGAATTTATTCGCAAGAAGTAAGGGATTTGTAGATTTTCAAATATGTTTTGAAATTAATTTGAATTCACTCTGAACTATTAGTAATTTATTCCGAATTCTTTTATTATGTCTTTCGCATTTTATTAATTTGCCTGAATTATTTTCAATTAAATCAATAAAATCTAAAAATATTTTTTGAAAAGTTTTTGTTTAATTTAGCTTTTAATAAGAAAGATACTGTAACTTTTATAAAGGCCAGGAAAGTTCTATCGACAGGATAATTTTCTTCTTATAATAAAAGAATTTAATAATTTTTCCAGCCTTGTTGATCAGAGCTGGATTCCAGCCCTGACCGTTCTGCCGCTTCGTGGCGGAGTGCGCCTTTTTATAACCGAGGGGCCTCGCGGCAAGCAGGCTGGAGTGGGAGAGTCGAGTAGAGGGAGATGCGCGCGTTCAAATTTCGCTGGAGCTGCACGCGCTGTTCTCCGCTACGCCTGTTACATTACTTTGGTCTCCTTATGCCTATTCTCCATGCTTCACCGCTTCAAACGAAAATGGTGTACCATTTATAATGTGACGTTGCCGATATCAATTTTTGAGTGGGAGCGGGGGATTGACCAATGAAGTGCTGAGTACAGAAGTAAGTAATACTGTTTACTTCGTGACTGTTTACATTCTTCGTTGACGTTCGTAGACGCCGCATCAAAGTAGGCTGGAAAAGTTTATATTTAATGTCTATATATTAACAGTATTTCATTATAGTGAACGTATATAGTGTCCTTACTGATCGCCTTACTTAATGATAGCCCTTTCCATACATTTTACATATGAACTAATTATTATTTTATTGTTATTCCCAAATTTTTCCGGCTTCAAAGTGCTAAATTTACTAAAAAAATTTGAATTTTTACATGTGTCACAAGTTTTTAAATAATAACTTGCATTAACTATTATTCAGTAATAGGTACACTCACTAATTTCAAAGAAATTTCCGCTTAATTCAAATATTGTATTTTTAAATATCGTATATTTAAAGAGAAAAGGGGAATCTAGGAAAAAAGGGGGAAGACTGTGCACCCTGTTATATTGTATTACTATTTCATTGCAGATCTTCGACCAAAGTGAAATGGAGGGTAATTCCTTGGAGGAGCATGGAGCAATTCAAGACTACATTGAAGCCTCCATAAGCATCGAAGTCCAGGAGAATGAAGAGGCTGCCAGGCTTTTGGATGTAACGAATAAGACGTACGAGCTTCACAAATCCTATTACGAAAGGAAGCTACAGATATGGGAAAGACTCTTGGAAAGAATAGCTACCAGCATGGAGCGGATTGCCTCGGCCCACGAAAAATGAGCGGCAATGAGAAGAAATTTAAAGAAAAAAGGGGAAAATAAGAAAATAAGGGCAAGACCCTGTAATTGATCTTCAAACCAGATTTTATCCTAATCAATTATTAAAATTAACGTTCGAAGAAAGGACTGGAGTTGACACGCGTTGTTTTTAATTTCTCAAGATTTCTATGAAAATGAACACACTCATTTAATATATCATCATGATTTGAAATGTTTGTAACCTCTGTGATACACCGACTCACTGATGGTTGACTAATTGCAAATTTAACATTATCCCCGACATCCATTTGATAGCTGCCTGAAGCTAAGAATCTTGATGTTGTTAAAACCTACGACAGAAAACATTTTTTAGATATTGATTACTTTAATTAATTGTCAAACTAACCTTAACTTCAGCATTTAGCGCTGATGATCTCGACGGCTGCACTGAACGTTCCCGTACAATTTCTTGAACCGTTTCTTTATTTAATCGAAATTTACTAACAAACCTGTTGTCCAACAAGTCAAAAGCATTATTGCGCATGTGAAACGAAGCTCTTTCTTCTCCGTGCTTTCTCCATTCCTTTGGCATGCTAACATATTAGAGTGGTCTCGAGAATAGCACCCCAGGCGTAGCGGAGAACAGCGCGTGCAGCTCCAGCGAAACTTGAACGCGCGCATCTCCCTCTACTCGACTCTCCCACTCCTGCCTGCTTGCCGCGAAGCCCGTCGACTATAAAAAGGCGCACTCCGCCACGAAACGGCAGAACGATCAGGGCTGGAGTCGAGCTCTGATCAAAAAAGCTAACGGCTGGAATTGGTTGTCGTCCCGCTGTTCGCAGCTCTTGGTCCAGCGTCCAGCTCGAAATTAGTTGTCTGCTCCGATGTGCTCATTTTTCGTAAATTGCTGAGAATTTGAGAAATTTAAAACAAAGTGAAGATTTTTCAAGGTTTTGGCATAAAATTTGTAATTGTTTTCAAAATTTTAGAAAAAAGTTAAATAAATTTTTTGTTTTGATAATCTAATTTTAAGAAAATATTCAACAAGATTTTTCATAGTTTCGAATGATTTTCTAGAATTACAAAGAAGAGTGAAGAACATTTTAGAGCAAACTTTCTTAATTTTAGAGAATTTCAAAATTTGAGAAAAAATTCAAATTATTTCAAATGATCTTTAGAAGAAGAACAGATTTACAATATTCTTTAAACATTGCAAAAGACTTACGAAGTTTTGAAAATATACAAATATAATTTTGAACTTAAAACACTTCAGATGATTTTGAAACATTACGAAAGATTTTCAAATTTTTTTAAGAGAATACAAATATGTTAAGACTTTGCAAAATTGATAAACTTTTGTTAATTTTTTCGAAGCGTGCGATTAATGATGCTAGTATGTCTAAAAAGTGGTGTAACAATATATTTCGATTATCACAACCAATCTGAAGCCATCGAATGTGTGATCCAACAGTATAAGCTGCCATTGGTCAAAATGTTACGCGCGCGATTCAAAATCGAATTAATATAATTCGATTTCGAATCGCGCGCCACATTACAGCCAATTGCAGAATTTGTCCAGCGTGATGGCCAACGCACGGTGCGCGCGCAGGCTGTTCACTTTATCACCCCTGCCATAATTTCGTCAGCTGAGAAGTTGAGCGTTTAGGTTAGTTTGAGAGAGTGATTTGGTTGCCATTGGGAAGCTTACGTTTGAAAGAGTCCAGTGTAAATCATTTTAATTCGGTTTTTCCCCCTTAAAGTTATAATGGAATCTCAATGTGTTCTGGTCCCTGAGGCTTCTATTTTTTGTCCATATCCCAGCCAGTTTTTTTCGGAAACAGATGAAAAAAATTCTCTTCAATTGCCTCACAAAAATATTTTTGAAGACAATTATTATAGGATTATACTGATTTAATGATTTGGAGAAAATTCCTTTTTGGATAGTTTTAGTATAATACTGATCATGAAGAAGCTCTCAATACATATTTGTCCATCGACGTTTTTTCTTTGGCGTCTGGAAATCGACGACGATAATCTGCCTGGGTTTACACATTTTGATAGAAAGAAAATTATTTAAACAGTTTTCAATTATTTAAACAATTAAAAGTGGTGGTATGGAAACTGAGGGAACATTCATGAAAGAAAAAGGTGCATATGAATATCCAAAATCGTTGGAAAATTGTTAAAGAAATACGCACTTTCTGTTTCTCGTTAAGAAGCTATGTATTTAAACCTGTAAATATTGTTCAAACAGTATTTTGGGATTATACGCCAGTTTCAACATTTTTTTTCTTCTCATACTTTCATCACTTTTTCTCTATTTTTATTTATTATGTGTTTTTTTTATTGTCCAGAATTTAAAAATAATCTTGGGAATTAGAAATTTTGATTTGCTGATCCTTGGGAGATAAGTATTGCCTAATGGACGCTTGTTATTCAAATATTGTTAGTCATGTTCTTGTATAATTTAATGTGTAATCTTTTTTGAATCTTTGATCAAAGATCGTTTGTGTTTGAGAAATTTAAGGTTTTTAAAATGAACAACACATTTTCAGCATTCCTGAACCACTGAGGCACGTTATTGATGTAATTAATTATATTTTTCAGAAATAAAATATTACTTTTAAAAATAAATATAGTTCCTGGGTATTCATTTAAGTTACGTTATACTAAAGATAAGAATGAAAAATGAAGAAGATACAGTGCTTTATTATACCCAAAGTTGACTCTCCTGAGGAAACTACATTTTTCTCTTGGACTGATATATGAAATATAAACACGAATATCTCAGCAGAATAAGTTTCGCGCCTATAATTTTAGAAATAACAATTGAGATAACATATATAAACTCTGATGAAACACCAGATTATTAATTTGATACACTGATTAGCACATTCTTATTGATGTACAATTCAGTTTTTTCCCTAATTGCAAAAAATGTGGATCGTTTATGCTGTGGTTTTCATCTTGACGGTGATACTTAGTTTCAATGGTGAATGTGATACTATGCTATATTTATAATTTCAAACACGTTTTTAAACTTTCTGAAACTGAAAAATGCTCTAGAATCTTACAAATTGATGAATATGTTTTGTCTTTTTACAGAAATTTCATCAGCTTCTTCATCCCCTCCCAAAACAAGAGACTTCCTGAAAATTTTTGGAAGGAGTGATCAACATTCGAATGATGGAGGTAACCCTGATTTGAACAAATATTGATGACAAAAATTTTAATTATTGAACAGCTTGGAACAATTAGTAATCTCTTGAACTAGAAAGTACTCCAGACGTATGGAACCGAGTTAAAAGTGTTTTAAAGGAAATAGTTCGAAAATTTTCATAACTTTTAAGAAAACTAACAAAATGACTGAAAATTCGAGAAACCCAGCAAAATTTCTTGCTTGAAATTTTTTAAGTGAGCCTAATATAACATAACACCTATGCCAACGTCAAAGCGAAACCTTTTCTGCTTTATTTCTTGATAAAAAAAAGTGCCCAAAAAACTTCAGAAACATACATTTAAATGATATCATCACCAGTAGTGCATTATTTCTTTGAAAATTCATGAAGTGTAAATGATTAATAGCTTCGGTGAAATTTATTAATTTCAAAGACACATAGGAGCTTCTCGTCAAAGTGAAACCTTGTCTGTTGCGTTCCCTGATGGAAACGTCACACGAACAATCTCTAAAACATAAATTACAATGATGCCACCACAAGCAGTGATTTTTTTTGTAATCATTATACTCTTGTAGATTATTATTAGTAATAAAAAAACATTTATTCTTGAACAGAATGTAATCGTCTGTTTCTTGTTGCAGAATTAAGTTCACAATTTGATGGTTTGCTGAATGCCGCTCCTTTTTCTGGTGTTTCTCGCAGCGGTCCATCTTCTTCTTCTAACCGACAAAATTCTCCTACCAGGCCTGTTTCTCCTGCCAGTTCTGTTCCTCCTGCCAGTTCTCTTCGCGCAAGGTCCAGGTCTCCTTCTGCCAGCAATATAGCTCCACCCGCCGGGGCTTCTTTTTCTGACGTGCTAGGATTTAGACTGGACCAGGTTCAATTTATTCGGCTCATTTCCAAAAAAAATCCGAATCGGCTTTTTGGACTTCGAAGATTCACTTTTCCTGCGGATAAAGGAATACATGTGCTCGAAGGACGTAATGTTTATCTGCTCGTGCCAGCCCCAGAACAAATTGTACTATCAACATCCGATGGTGACGTATTTGCAATATTGACGAGTACTAATACACTTGCTGGATTATATAAACATAATCCTGATAAAAGACGTAAAACGCGGGCAAAAATAAACATGGAAAGAGGCACGGTTACCCTACTGACACCAGATGAAGTCGAGGAAATTCCAATAGGCCCTAGTCGCCGCGTCGCGCATGATTATACAGTAGAGCATGTACACCACAATGCTGGGTAAGTTTCTTTTTATGTCGCTACTGTGACTTTCTTAAATAAAAATATTACTTTTGTTGCTTATTTTTATAAATGAAAACCGAGGACCTAAGGATTTCTGATTTTTATAAGATGTTTTGAAATTCCTTTCGATTCACAAATAACATTCTCCTGCCAGGACTTCTTCTGACGAGGCTTCTCTTCGTGCAAGGCCCATGTCTCCTGTTCCCAGGTGCACGGCTCCACCTACAAGGCTTCCTTCTTCCGACGGAAATGGATATGGACTTGAGCAACTTCAGTTTATTTTGCTTACTTCCATGGAAAATCCTAACCGGATATTAGAACTTCGAAAATACACTTTTCCTGCAGATAAATCAATTTTATTGCTCCAAGGACCGAATCAATATGTGCCGATGCCAACGCAAGAACACATTGTATCAACAACCTTTTCTGGTGACGTCTATGCAATATTGGAAAGTAGTAACTGTCTTGCTGGAATATATACGCGTTTTTATCGCGATACCCACAAAGTTCGGGTGAAAATGAACATGCAAAGTGAAAAGGTTACCCCATTGACCACGGTTGAATCGAGGGAAGTTCCAGTAGGCCGCTGTCGCCCCATCTCAAGTAATTTCAGAGTGCAGCATGTAAAACAGAGTACCACCCACGTCAATGAATCTGTTAAGAAAATGTAAAAATACAACCAAAAAAATGTTTTAAATCCAAAGCCATCTTTGAATATTACGAGTGACTTGTAATTACAAATAATAATAAAAACTCTATATATTATGAATCTCAATGCTTCGTTCTTTTGCCAATGTCCCAGCCAGTGTTCTTCGGAAACAGATAAAAAAAAGATCCGTTTAATTTCATCGCAAAAATATTTTTCGAAGGCAATTGTTATAGGTTTAAATGATTTACTTATAATAATTTTTCAAAAGAGGTCAGAGGTTTCTTCTTAGCATTCCCATTCTCAATATATCTGAATATATATCCGTAAAATACAAATGAATCAAAAGGAAACCAGAAATACTACTCACGTCACAGGTCGGGAATTTTGCACAGTCAGGCCACAAAGAGAATTCAGTGGAAGAAGTCTTGCAGAACTGGAAGCAGCTGTCCCTTGAGAATGACTACGACTAGCACTGATGAAGTAATCACAGTTGAATTCCATGAAACGCAATTGGCTGACACCATATCTATTCGACACATGACCCCTGACGACAGAGGAAAGGAAATTGCTGGCCGAGAAAATCAGTGCGACCGAGATCATTCGACCGAGAAGCCTCGGTGGCTCAGACGATAGCGCGTCGGACTTCCATGCAGGAGGTCCGGGGTTCGATCCCTGAGCCGGGTACCAATGGAAATTTTTCTATGTACTTCTACCGGGGCTTCGATGGTTCGGAACCCACCTTAAACTGTAAGTCCCCTCAGAAAAAGCTGGAATCGTACTAAGGTGGGGCCACATGTCGAGGGGAATAGCCTTGGAGGTCGAAGCCGATTCTGTGAAGACTCGAAAATGTGTCAGCGATCTCCTTGCGTAGAGGCAGGCCCTCTCAAGGGACCTCCGCTCGGTGATCGCTGGCCGATTTCGAGTAATGAACACACACACACATACACTCACATAACACACTAGGACAGTGCTTCGAATCTATGCATCTACCTGATGACCTCAGAGGTATCGCTCCGTACACCCTAGCCTGCTAGGGAGGCTGCCGACAAAGGAGGACATCGTTTACTGTGAGATAGGTATGCCTGGCACCTGAGAGGTATAATCTCAGAACGTTGATAACAAAGAAAAACCCACCGATATCCAAAAACACTCGGCGAAGGATGGCCGGATTCGGAGTGCTGCCTTAAAAATGAACAAGGGTCTGTCACAATAGGCTTTATAGCTTATTACAATATATCTATTACAAACACCTCAAATGTTTATGAGACTTCTTATATTAAACACGAGATCATCTCCATTCCTTTTCGGCGACAATTTCACAATAATTCACAAGGCTATTAGGAAAAGATAAATACATTGAACCTAATACATTGAGTTTTTATTATCATTTGTAATTACAAGTAACTCGTAATATCTTGAGATGGCTTCAGATCATCAACATTTTTGTTAGTTTTACATTCTTCTAACTGAGTGGATGACTTGGACGATTGTGGTATACATGCTGTACTCTAAAATAATCCCTGATGGGGCGAAGGCGGCCTACTGGAGTTTCTCCCTTTTCATCTGCGGTCAATGGGGTAATCGCTCCACTTTGCATGTTTATTTTTATCCGACGTTTATAGCCAGTGCGATGAATATAAGCATATATTCCAGCAAGATAATCACTACTCACCAATATTGCAAAAACTTCACCAGCAAATGTTAATAATACAATGTGTTCTTGTGTTGGTATTGGCACATATTGATTCTGTCCTTCGAGCAATAAAATATGGTTATCTGCAGGGAAAGTGTATTTTCGAAGTTGGAATGCCCGCTTCGAGTTTTTATGTGATGTCAGCAGAATAAATTGAAGTTGGTCAAGTCCATATACAGATTCGTCAGAAGAGGGAAGCATGGTAGGTGGGGACATGCACCTGGAAGCAGAAGGTGGCCTGCCACGAGAACCACCATCAATAGAGTCGCCACTAAATAAGCAAAAAAGTTTCTGAATTGGGAGAAAAAAAAATTAAATCCGTTAAAGATCTATTGAATTCAGTGGATTTTAAGGGAATTGCGAAAAATTTTGATTGAATTCAAAGAATCTACTATAGTGACTTCATCTTCAATGGCTGACTCAAAAGTTATTTGCGGAAAAAAGTGACAAAAATGACGCTAGGACTGTCTGGTAGCCACGAATACCCATACAGATAAGTACAGTATTTATTTTCGGATACGGTAGAAACAAAATTAACTAAAAATGTGACTTAACGATGACTAGTATATTTTGAAAAGTAACTTACTCATCACTGTGGTTTACGTGCTCTACTCTATAATCGTGTGTCACACGGCGGGCGGTGCCTACTGGAATTTCGTCGACTTCATCTGGTGTCAATAGGGTACTCGTGCCGCTTTCTAAATTTATTTTTGCCCGTCCTCTACGCCTGATGCGGGGATCATGTAGATATACTCCAGCACGTGTATTCTTACTCGTCAATATTGCAAAGACGTCACCATCGCATGTCGATAGTACAATTTGTTCTTGGGGTGGCACGGGCGGATAGGCAGTACGTCCTTCGAGTACTTTAATTTTTTTGTCCGCAGGAAAAGTGTATCTTCGGAGTTCGAAACGCCGATTAAGATTTTTATTGGAAATAAGCCTAATAAATTGAAGTTGGTCAAGTCCATATCCATTTCCGTCAGAAGAAGGAAGCCTGGTAGGTGGAGATATATAGCTGGCTGGAGAGCGCGACCTTGCAGGATGAGAGCTGGCAGTAGGATCTTGTATATCGAAAAAAGATGAATAAGATGGACCGCCACGAGGAACACCAGGAATTGGGGCGCCATTAGGCAAACATTCAAACTGTACACTTAATTCTGCTATTGTATTACTAATAATTATCAACAAGAGTCAAAACGGAAACCTTGAATATTCATAGCCGTGTTTGAGACCTGGGTAAGGCCTAACATTCCATCTAGCTACTTAGCACTTGATCATTATACCTTTTTCCGCAGAGATAGAGATCAGAGCAGAGGGAAATCTCACCCAGAGATTTCCGCCCGATATCCATCTTCTGTGCCTTGCCTAAACCTTTCGAACGCATTGTTCATCAGCAACTTACTGCACATATTGAAACTAACAATTTAATGGACCCAAAGAAATTTGGGTTTCGTGCCAGGCATAGTACACTTACAGCTACACTTAGAGTAACTTCTGACCCTAAACTGAAAATTGATAGAAGGGAAATAACGGTCGCTGTCCTATTGACTAAACTCAAATCACTTCAACTCTCAAATATGGATGTTAAATGGTTTGCATCTTAGCTTAGTAATCCTTCTGAAAGAGTACAAATCCGCAATGGCGAGCGTTCTGATTATGGGGAGGTTAAAAGTGGTCCGGGCCTATTGTCACTTCAAAGAGCTTAGTTCAAAAGGTACAGGCGGATATTGATCTGGTGTTGCAGTGAGCCCTGACAAACGGTCTCACTCTTTACCCTGCTGAAACTAAGACTATAATCATAGGACTTTCTTCCTCTGCTTCACTTGCAACAATTGCAACCTTACCTACTCTCTTGATCGATGGACTTCTTATCCCCTTTGTTGATTCTGTGAAAGATTTAGGCTACATTCCTAATCGCTCTCCTACCTTAAGTGAACAAGACGCGGATATTTCGAGGAAAACCTTTAGAGTACTCCTGCAGCTTGAGCGTAAGCCTAATGCTTGCATTCAGTTCTTCTATAACATCCCAAAAAGTGAACCCTAGTATAGAGAAAGACCAGGACCTCTCAACGTTGCCAAAAGAAGAAACTTTGTCATGGGTAACCTGCTTAATAACCTATTCAGAAATGAAGCTCCGCACTATCTCCTCAACCTCTTTTATATCATTGTTGAAAATCAACCAACACAATCCAGAATACGTGAAAGAAACACAGTATTGAAAATAAGAAATGTTTAAAATTGTATTCGAAATTATATATGTAGTATAGTATTATATTCACCAATAGAATCAAGTATCACAGCCAAGATGACGACTACAGTATAAACGATCCTCATTTTTCGCAATGAGAGGGGCAACTGATTTATAAGTTGATAAAGAATTTGACTGGGAGTGTATCTAATTTTTTATTCTTATCGCTAAAGTGATAAGACATAATTAAATAACTAGAACCTATATTCTTTTACGCAATTCGCAGCTGCTGCTCGAATGAAATAGATTGCCGCAAGTCATCATTGAAGAAAAACGATTGACGACAATATGGTGAAAGCATTGGAAGAAAATGTATGGATTGTGGAATCCACTTCTACTGGAAAAGGGCCGTATTCGGTCACAGTCAACCTCTCAAACGACTGCTCAGGGTGTCCACTTACCTGTCCGCTATATCGTGTTTGCGTCCACCTGTACACAGTAGAGGAAAGTGGGTTATGGTGTCAGTGCGGGGCACGGTGACTCTTTCTAATAACGCTCTTATTTCTTGAGTTTCATATTTCTGACACCAAACCCCACTTTCCCCTACTTGCATTGATCATCAAATCAAGGGTAACTTTTGCCAGCATGTACATGCTTTTATACGTAAACTGACGCAGAACACCGCCACTTGTGTTTCTAAAGAAGAAGATGTCACTGCAGCTTTTGAGAAACACAACTCTGCTCTCATCCTAGTATCTCAAGGACAACCAGTTTATGGGGCAGAAGCGGTGTCAAGCAGCATTTTTTTGAAAGGTCTGCTTCATACAGCTCTTGGATATATTCATAATCTTCCAGATAAATCGTCACCAGAATCGTGTAGAAAAAACTGAATCTCTTTTTCAGTTTTTCAAAAAATTAAATGGGAGAATTCAGAAGCTTCCGATAATTCTGAAGGAGAATGTTGTGTGATACGCTGATATGGCGAGTATTAGGCTGCGGTGCAGAGATATAATAAACGAGGTGGGAGGAAGAAAGAAGGCAGTTCCTTAGGATTAGTGATATGGGAGAGGGAACTGGAGTAAACTATAATGAATTGGAGAGAAGAGACAGGAAAATACAATTAGTGGAAAGATGGAGGATGATTCAGGGATTAAAATATAATGAATGGTTTGAAATGATAAAGAAGGAGTACCAAAATATTTATAAAAGTAATGGGAGAAAGAAGGTGGGCAAGAATAGTGAGATTTAAAAATCTTCAACAGATTCTCTGGCCAGCTTTTTTTATCCTACTACCTCTCCCAAATCATTCTCGTACATTCCTATTTGTCCCCTTCCCATTTACAGAGTCTTCACTTTCTGTTCTCTTTTCTTCTCAACACATCCCTTTCCTGACCTCGTTTCCCAAACTAAATCTTAATATTCTTGTCCATCTTCTTTCTCCTATTACTTTCCTAAATATTTTGGTACTCCATCTTCATCATTTTAAATATTTCATAATATTTGAATTCCTAAAACATCCACCATCTTTCCATTAATTGTCTTTTCCTGTCCCTTTTCTCCAATTCTTCATAGTTTACTTCATTCCCCTCCCATATTTCTAGTTCTAAAGAACTTCCTTTTTTCTCCCTCCCACCACGTTAATTCTATCACATTCCCTCTCTTTTCTTCTACCTGCTTAAGTTAATTTTTCACTAGCTTTTCTCCCTTCCCCTCCTTTCGATACTGGCCATATCAGCGTATAAAACAAAATTCTCCTTCTCCAATCTAGTCTTAACCTTTATTTTCTATTCCCCATATCTGTTTCATTACTTCTTCCGCTTCTTTCTCCATTCTACGTCCCGGTTCATTTTTTCTCCTTTTCTAAACCTTGCTAGCTTTCTTTAATCCTGGCATTAGAACCATCCCTTCTTCATCTTCTACCATCCTCACTATATCATCTGAGATTATTATATTGATTAAAAGTGAGTTCCAGGCCAACCTGTTAATCCGCTCAGCAACTAGAATTCTTCAATATGATTTGCTGCCTTTAACCAGCTTTTTATGTCCGGATTTTAAAGGCTTTTTCTGAAATTCTTTCTTCATCCTCTCTGATAAAACATTTATATATAACTGAACCAGTGTTGGGAATGGATCACTTCCCTACAATCTTGAACCTCCTACCCATTGTCTTGTTTCACTACCTTCACCGCTATCTCTTCTTTTCTTAATTTCGTACATACCTTTGAGTAAACCCATTCAAGTTTTCTTACTTCACCATCTCAATATCCTGATTTACTCTTTTCCTTTTCTCACTTTTTCTTTATTGACTACATCCCAAACCTATTCCTCCATCCTAGGCTTCCTCGCCTATTCTTTAAACTATTTATTTTCCTCTTTTTTTGCTCATGCACTTCAGTATACTACTTCTCCCCTTTGTATTCTTCTATATTACTTTCCTCTTCTCTCTATATTCATAATTCCTTTCTCACTTCCTTCTTCTTTGCTTTACATTCTCCATCCCACTCATTTTTACCACTTCTCCTTCGCATGGAATGCGAAGGAGGGGATGTAGATAAATGAAGGTGCTGAAAAGATTTGAAGGAAGCGTAAATAGAGGAAATAGGAAGTAGGAAAATGGGAGTAGGGATGTGGAGGGCGGTGGCGTTTGAGAAGGTGTGATGAGAAGTAGGGAGGTTTATGGTGGAGGGTTTATAAAGGATAGTATGGTGCTAGCATAACAGGTGGATTGGAGGAGGCATAGATTGGGAGGGGAAGTGAAATAAGTTTCGAAAGGGGAAACAGTGAAGGAGAATCAAGGAAAGTGATGAGTGGCGTAGAAGTCAGTTAAGTGGAGGGAGAGGCAGAACATGAAGGGGAGGGTATCAGTGGGCGAGTGAAGAAGGTAATAAGATATGATCGCAAAGGTTTGGATGGCATAGGATTGGTAAGGACAGCGTAGGTTAAAAGAGTGGTTAGAGGAGTACTGATAGGGAAGAAGCCAGATTTTAGCTACTTAATTTACAACTAAATAGTAGGCGGAAGGCGTCTACTTCGACTTTATTTTGCTTTCTATCATTATTTCCATCTCTTCCTTCTCCATACCTCTTCCTTTATCCTTCTCTTGTACTGGCATTCGAAATTTGTTTTTTGATTAATAGACGTTGAAATTCAAAAACCCGTTATGTCGTGGAAAATTTGCATGTTCTCAAAATCGGAAAAATTAGTACTCACGTGTGAAGGATTTTGCTGTCTCAGATATAAATTATCTTGCGTTTAAATCATAATTAATTACGAGAAATTCTGTTAACTTTACAGCCAAAAAGTGACTCTTTCATATATTCCGAAACATCTTGCAAAAAATTAATCAGTGAAACAGTTAAAAAAATTCGGCTTGAATAAGTTTCATCTACTTCGAGGAAATGCGGATCCTTATTGGAACACTTTTCGTCAACTTATTAGTAGTTTACACTAATTGCATTGGTAAACATATAATAATATCAAATCTAGAATTCAAATGAAATTTTTGGCCGCCCTTCCTCTCTCCCTCTTCCTGATCTTCTTCCTCTAATCCATCCCAAATTCCGTTATAATTCCCCCACAAGCCCTTCCTTTCTTCTTCACTTTGACCGCCTCCCATAGTTTCCACCTACATCTCCTTGGCAGCTTTGGCTCTATTCAATCCAATTTATTTCTCTTTACTGATGCTTCTACCAGTTCTGCAACATGAAATTTCTGAATATACCTCCAGAACTCATCTTTCTTCCTTACACACACCTACATGTTTTCGTCTACTTTTATTTTCCAATACCCCACCTTCGCCGCTTTCCTTCACTCCTCTCTCTCTCCTAGCCCTGTCGTTCAGCATTCTCTACACCTCCCTTTTCTTCCTCGTTAAATCGTAATCAAGGAAAACCTCCTTATCCTTTATCCTATTTTCATTACGCATTACCTCCGACTTCTCTTTCCAGCTCTCCAATTCCACAACCGTCAATTCCTTCTCCATTCTCCCCTCTAGCTCAGCTCTCCTTAACTTGCTTTTAACTCACCCTACGCTCTGCCATATATTCTTCTATCATATTCCATACCCTCTCCCAAATATCTTTCTTCTTGCCTTCCCCCCTGTCACCTCGTTCCATTTTCGACCTACCCTCTACCTTCTCGAGCCGTTTTTCGTCCTTTTCTTTCACACTCTAGTCTCCTCTTTCATCTGCTCCATTTAAACTTCTTTTTCCTTCCCTAGTGACATCCCCTTCCTCTCTGATTATTCTACTTTCTTCCTCAGCTTTTTCACCTCCGTTTCCCATTTCTTATCTCTGATTCTCAAGTCCTCTGTTATACCTTCCATCTGCTTCTTAGTCCCTCTAACGTCTTCCCTCAGTCGTCTGATCTCGCCTAACAACATCCCGAAAGGTTCCCCCTCTGACACCCCCCCCCCATTCGGGGGGATGACCAACGCGTTTTCTAAACGAACTCTACCGCGATTTGCTCCAGGCTCTTTTGGCTGTCTCTCTTTCTCATTAAGAAATCCTCCTCCTCACTTGCGCTGAAGACTCTCCCCTTCGTCTTCTCGCTTCTTTCGTTTCCATACTTCCGCTCTCTCACTCTACGAGACGCTCTGCTTGACACCGGGCCATGCACTGTTGACCGTCGTGGCATGTGGAAAATTTCCTTCCCATTAACTTCGCTACCAGCACTTTCGCTGACCACCTCACGCTGTCTCACGTCCGGCTCTTCCGTCGGTAACTGGGATCTCCCCATTCAGTCCTATCTCAATTTTTCCTTCTTCCCTTCACATTCCTCATCTGATTCACTTATGTCCCATCCTTCATTAAATTATTTTTAGCTTGTACCTTTGAACATTCTCTTTATTAGGGTTTCGTAGCCCCGTGCAGGAACTCGTCTCCTTTAGGTTGAGTTTCCATCCGTCTGCCGTACTTTTTTTGTGAGGGAAAGTAAGGGAAGTAGGAAAAGTGAGGGGTGGAGAATTAGGGCAAGTAAGTTAAGGAGATATAAGGAAAGTGAGGTGAGGGGAAGTTTGGCAGTAAGGGAAGGGGATGTCATGTGATGTGTGGAAGTGATAGTAGGGGAAGAGAGGGGGTGTAAAAAATGGCAAGTAGGGAAAGAAAATCAGAAGAAGCTGGACTGCAAAATAGCATACGGAGTGAGAGGAAGTAAGGAGGCGTGAATAGGGTGGGGAATCCAGAGAAGTGATGAGAAGGGGTGTAGAAGAGATGGAGCAGGGAAAGGGGGATTTGGAAAATTGTAGACTATTCATGGGCGAGTGAAGGTGATAATAAAATATTATCGTATAGGACCTGATAGGATGGATCGGAAAGGACAGCATGTTAGGAGAGTGCCGAGAGGAGTAGTTATAGGGGAGCTAGTTTTTTCCTTCCATTGACCCAACTCCTCTTCCTATACCTTTTGTCTTTACTTTTCTTCATCCTAATTTCATGTGTTAAAGTTGCATAATTTCTGTTTTCTTTTACAGTACCAGATATATACGCTAGAATAATCCAGCGCCATAGACGTCTTCAACCTATTAGTCATGGTATTCATTATGCCAAATCATTACATGGTAGCATTCAGCCAATAACTCCTTCTTATTTCGATAACAACCAAGTAAGACAGAATGGTTTCATCATTGGAGTGAAGGCATTTCGTGTCCTTCTTCCAATATGTGACGCAAATCAAGTGCCAGTCATAGTGAACCTGAATGGCATGGGTAATACTCCTTTGACACCAGCGGAAATTCAGCGAATACCGTATTACCGTGAGGGGGTTTTTGGTTCTCCATCAGATAATATGTCCTTCCCTGAATTTTGGCTTCGAGTGCGTCAAATAAGCGATCCAGAACATCCAAGAAATATACACAATTGGTAGTTACAGTTGAAAGGATGTGTTTATTATTGAATCAATAAATTCATGCCATAGTATACCACAATTTTTTAATTTCTGAATTTGTAGAAAAATCAGTTTATCCCTGTTTTGAAGAAAGCAGCTTCTCTAACCACTTCTGCCGATCTAAGTCTTGTTATTCTTGTCCACCTTCTCGCTCCCAATCTCTTTTTTGAATAATTTGGTAGTCCTCCTTTTTTTATCATTTTATGCTGTTTATTATATTCTGAAGCCTTGATCAATGCCCATCTTTCTAGTCTTTCCCTGACTCTTCTCTTCTACTCTTCATAATATCCTCCTGTTCCCTTGCCTAAATCGCTAGCCCTGAAGAACATTCTCCTTTCTTCATACTATCACGTTAATTTTATCTTCCTCCTCCTTCTTTCCTCTACCTGCATCAATCATTTTTTAGCTAATTCCCCTGCCTTTTCCACTCTTAACTTCTTAATAAACCCTCTCTTATCTCATCTTTCTTTCAATTGTCTTTGCCTGTCTCTATTCTCCAATTCTTTATAGTTTACCCTAGTCTCCTCTCCTATATCCTTAGCCATAAAGAAATCCCATCTTTCTTCCTACCATCAAGTTAATCCTATCGCCCTTTATCTCCTTTCTTCTACCTGCTTCAATCACTTTTTCGATAACTCCCATCACTTTATATCTCTTAGCTTCCTCTTAAGCGTCCATGCTCTCTTTCACGCTCCAACACTTAATTTATCTTTTTGCGCTTCTTCTCTTCCTTTACCTTCCTTTCCTTCCATTTTCATCTCTCTGCTTCAAAGCCTAATACCAGGGGGAGACTGATAGTGATGGGAAGTTAGGCGTAGAGAAGTAAAGAAAGTAAGTGAGGAAGAAGTAGGATAATTGAGGGGAGGGATTGTAAGGGAAGCGAGGGAATCTGGGGAACTGAAAGTAGGAGAGCGAATGGGGGAAGTGATTGTAGAGGGGAGAATACGGAAATAAAAAAAAAAGATAAAGAGGTGATAAGGAAAGTAGGAGAGGAAAGTAGAAAAGGGCGTGCAAAGAAGTGAGGTGAGCGTAAATAGAAGAGGGGATGGGAAGTAGAAAAGTGGCAGAATGAGTAGGAATGGTGGGAAAGTAAAGGAAGGAGTGGGGTGATGCAGGGATGTTTCAGAGGAGGGCTTATAGAAGCTAGTTTTGTGGGAAGTGAGTCGGAGGGGAAATTTTGGAAGGGGAAATGAGGAAAGTAGTGGGGGATGTGAAAGTGATAAAAGTGCGGGTCTTGGGTCAGCTCGATGTCGGTTGCGAGAAAAGGATTAAGGTGTGAGTGGAAGAGATAATCATCCTAATCAGTCCAATTGTGGTAATGATTTTGAAGTAGCCGCATAGCGCCAATCTTGACTAAATTTTTTATCGCATTAGTATTTTTTTCTCTTCCTACATATTTCCCTCTCTCATTTTGATATTCTTAACCTTTTCCTAATTTGAGAAAAAAAATTTAAGCTACCCTAGTGGAGAGTCTAAAATCAAACTATGGAGGTATTTGTGGGAATTTGTTTTCGCGAGGCAGAAAAATACGCGTCGCCTAATTTGAAAAAAAAATCTATATATATTTTGTCGCAAAGAGATTCTGTGACTTGAAATTCAGAATGTGACTGATTTCGAATGGATTCAGTCAACTATATATTTTCCGATTACAAAAATGATGATAGTTTATTTAAATTTGCTCATACTTGATTGCTTGATGACCTTGATGTTTAATTTTGCACATGCTTCAAAAGTTGTTTGCTGTCGCAGCTTTACAATATCTCGATCTTATCTTTCACGCCTTCAAGGCGAATGAAACCAGATTGTGAGAATTTATTTAGTGAAACTGTTATTAAAACTCTGCTTTGATAAGTTTTCTCCATTTCGAGAACATGCGGATCCTCATTGGAACACTTTTCGTCACATTATTAACAGCTCACTCCGATTGCATTGGTAAATATAAAAATATATAATACATATAATAATATAATTGTCAAGGTACGCAAAACCTAAGCTACATCTATCTTTCTATTGATTGTCTTTCCCTGTCTCTTCTTTCCAATTCTTTATAGTTTCCTCCAGTCCCCTCTCCTGTATCCCAAGCTCTGAAGGACTTCCTTTTTTCTTCTTCCCATCTCGTTGATTCTATCGCCCTTCCTTTCTTTTCTTCTACCTGCTTCAATCAAATTTGTTGCTGACTCCCACCCCTTTCCTTCCCTTAGCTTCCTCTGAAACTATCATGTCCTTTTTTCCGCTTCAATACTCAGTTTATCCCTTTGCGCTTCTTCCATTACCATACATCCAGGAGTCATTCAATATACCTCTACTAATCACCTTATATATCTTTTTTATACCCTCTTAATATCTTCCCTTTTCTTCCATCCCCATATCACTCCGTCATAGCCTAATACTGGCGATACGAACTTATCAAACAACCAGATTCTCCTTCTGCAATATTTTTCAAACTTCTTTGTTTTATTCCGTGTATATGGTTTATCATTCCGACAGCTTCATTCTTCATCCTTCATCCTTCATCCTTCATCCTTCATCCTTCATCCTTCA
>CAKNXH010073897.1:0-13340 GCA_932178445.1 Andricus quercusramuli | reverse complement strand
CAGAAAATTCGTCTTTTGGCTTTCAGGATCAACAATTCAGGTGAACTTTTTTTTCTTTCATCACTGAGAAATCTTTTTATTTGTTGAAAATTCGTCTTTTTCATTTTGAAATTAATTTTTTTTTTTCAATTACATTTCATCCTTCTAGGTTGAACTATCAACTATTAAACTTTTTTGTTACGAATTTTTTTTAAGGTTGAAAATTGAACTATTTCTTTGAAAATTCAATTGTTTTGTAGAGAATTTAATTATTTTTTAGAAAATTTAAGTATTTTCTTAAGAAGTCATCTCTTATCGTAGAAAAGTCACTTTTTTTTGTTTAAAAGAAAAAAATTTCAAAATTTTTGATTTGTATATGTATGTTAATGGGATTTGAATGTTAATGGTTAAAGAAAAAAAATTGGTCGAAGAAAAATCATAGAATTTTGAAAATGAAGTTTTCTCCCTGCACAGCACGCATTATCTTAAATACAACTAATTTCCACTAGTTTCAAGTCCCATGTCTTATTATTTCTGGAAACCATAAATTACGTATAGCGATAGGGGGGTAGAAACATTTTGTTACGGTTCGTTACATGGGGGGGGGGGGGGCGAAGAGGTTCGATTATCCGTTACGTAATTTACGTACAGCCCCTTTCCTAAAACGCATTTTCTCCTTTGCATCTACATTTAGAATTAGGCTACTTATATTTCCTGAAGAAGATTAATAAACTCTGTCACTTATATCCAGAAAACAATAACAAAAGAGAGAGAGAGAGAGAGAGAGGAGAGAGATGGAGAATGAGAGAGAGATGGGCAAAGAGAGAGACCGAAAGGCTCCTTTCTGTGGCTGAAGAAAAGCGAGCCTCCGGTCTGTGCCATAAGACACAACGTGTGTGTCACAGGCCTGCGTTACACTATGCAGTCGTGGTTTCATTCGAAGCAGGCGCGACTCCCCATATGGAGGTCTTAGAGTTCCTCTAGGGAGAGTTGACACACGTTTCCCCCTCCAATGCTCGCCGCTGTACCGGAACTTGATATTTCACTGCAGCGCGAAAAGTTCGAAAAATTACGTGTAGCGCAATACGTGACAGCACGCGAGCGAGCCTAGAGAAATTTTCGTGTTTAAGCAAAAGGATCAAAAAATGAAAACTGCGTCATGTAGGCCCATTATTTATTATAACTAATTTCACTGAATTTATTTATATTGAAGCTATGATGTGTGAAGTGATATGCGAGTTTTGTGATTAATAAAGAAGTTAAAAAGAGGTTGTGTATAACCTACTTTCCGAAGAAAAATATTGAAAATATTTTTGTGAGATTTAAGTGTTTTGCAAAAATGGTAAATTGCTGTATTTTATACTGCAATAATTTATCTAAAAACGGGTTTTTCTAGAAACAAATTCCGCGAGATCCCAAACTTCGAGAATTGTGGATTCAGAATATCAATCAAGCAGATTGGAAAGCAAGTGACAAATCATGAAAGATGCAATTTCAGAGTTCACCAGTGAGTAAAAGAAAATTAATTAACACTGTTTTCGTAAAATTGAACAAATCTTCATCCTTTCCTACAATTTATTTTTACTTTCTTTGTATGTATAACCTTATCCAACCAAAGCTTTGCTTCCAACCTACAAAATGTATTTATTTATCAAATATCATTTATGGAAATTTGTATAATATATATGTCTGAAAGTGATATTTAATAACATTTCATTTATTTTAAATGTTTAATTCAACAATATTCTCTTTATTTTGTATTAAATCTGTTGTGGAATCAACACTCTATTTGAAAATCGCGCCATTTTTAGAAAAGCGGGTTCCGGTACAGCGGCACCAATCAGAATTTGAGTACCCCGCGTCTCAACTCTCCCTTGAGGATCTCTAGGAGGTCTAGATGTTTACACATCAAAAATATTGCATCTTTAACAAGATAGATGAATTTTTAACCAAATACTTGAATGTTCAACCAGAGAGATTAATTTTTGTACCAAAAAAGATGATTTTTCAACAAAATACATGAATTCTCAACCAAACAGTTGCATTTTTAACTGAAAGTTTCATTTTCAACCAAAGAGTCGAATTTGGACCTACAAAAGATCAATTTTCAACCGAAAATAAAATAGTTAAATTTTCAGTTACATAACAAAATTAATTTTTCACCAACGCGATACATTTTTCCTACCAAAGTGAAGAATTGTCAACTGGAATAGATTAATTTTAAACCAAAAACATAAATTTTCAACCAAAAATTTAAGTTTCAATTAAGTAATTTTATTTTCAACCACATAGTTGAATTTTGAACAGAAAAAAATCACTTTTCAACCAGAAATGAAAGTTGAATTTTCAGTTAAATTAAATAATATAGAATTCATTCAAATTAAAGAAATAATTTTCCACCAAAGTGATGAATTTTCAACCAAAAAAATGAATTTTTAACAAAAGAGTTTAAGTTTCAACCTAGTAACTTTATTTAAAAAAAAAAAAAAAAAAATTGAAAAGGTATGTTATTTTTTCAGTTTAATAAAATATTCAATAAAAAAGGGAGTGTCTACACGTATCAAAAAAATCCAGCTATTGGACCGAAATTTCGGTTAACATAGCCACGACCTAAAAGAACTAATTTCAAAAACATCTTCTAGCTCTCAAATTTGTATGAAATCTTTGGTATTAATTTAAAATCATTAAAATATTTGAAAACTTTGTGAAATCTTCGAAACTTATAAAAAAATTGAAATCTTTGAAATGTTTTAAAATCTTAGAAATCTTTTGAAATCCTTATGAATTCTTTGAAATATTTGTGAAATCTTTTGTATTCGTTTGAAATCATTGAAATATTTCTGAAATCTTTTGAAGCCTCCTAAAAAGTTTTGTAATCGTTTGAAATCTTTGAAATATTTTAACATTTTTGAAATTTTTTATATTAGTTTGAAATTATTAAAATATTTAAAATCTTCCAAAAAGTTTTTTAATCGTTTCAAGTCCTTGAAATCTTGTGAGTTTTAAAATTTGTGTGAAATGTTCGAAATCTCTAAAATCTAGTGTATGTTACATGCCTTTTTCAATTCTTTGACCTTCTAAACGGTTTTGAAATCTTTAAAATGCTTTAATTTCTTTGAAATGTGGTGCACTATACTCTCTTTCAAATCCTTTAAATGTTCCGAAAGTTTTTAAATCTTTGAAATCAGGCCTTTTTTAAACCTTTGAAATCCGTAAAATCTTTGTGAAATGTTGAAAATCCTTTTAAATATTTTAAAATCGTTGAAATATTTAGTAACCTTTTGAAATCTGTATCGCCCTGCCTAATTATAATTTTGAAACTGAATTACCATAGACATTTTGAACTAATAATTTTTATAATTTGTAAGTTATATTAGCAGAGAAGAAATTAAAAACTTATATACTTATTCGCATTATTAAATCTATAAAATAATTGATACAGACTACAAAAAGTGCCTTGAAATCTATTTATTCTGTAAAGAAGAAAGGATAAATTATATCTTGACAAATAAAAAACTTTTCAGTAGCAAGATTTCTTCTAAACGAGATGTTTCTTTTATAACAGACTAAAAGATTGAAATTACTATTCGCATTTCAATAAACTGTTTTCAAAGTAAAAAAATTCAAATTCAAGGTTCTCGTAAAAAATTGGAGGCGATTTCCAGGTTTTCAAGGTTTAAAATAATAAGTTTTTTTTATAAGTTATAAGTTTTTTTTTTTATAAGTTCAAGGAGAATTCCAGATTTTCAAGGTCGCTTTACACCCTGTGAATCTGAATATTTTATAACGCACAGTATTCGTCAAAACTCAACATTTTTGTTTATAAAAACAAAATTAACCTTTTTTTTATATTGAAATGTATCTTAAAACAAGTAAATTCAGACGTCGAAAAGTTGAATCGATCAATTAGAACCCAAGATATGTTATTTTTTTTTAAGTTGTCACACAAACCACTTATGATTCATTCAAATTAATCTAGAATTATGAATTCGGATTTGCTACCACCAAAAAAAATCTACTAACCTCTTCACAGATTTTCGAGATGTTTTGGCAATCTTGCTTGAGGCGCTTTTGAACGAACTGAATGACGTCCTGACTGGACATGAAATTCCAGATTCCGTCGCAGGCAATTATCATAAACTCGTCCTTCTTTGGATCGATGGTGGCATGCCTGATATCAGGGAGGGCTGAAATCATCTGTTCCTGAGCAGGTAAAGTAGCATTCTGTTTATAGGCATGATCCCCAAGTGCCCTGGAGAGATTTAGTCCGCCATTGACTCTTCCATCAGCAGTGACTTTGCCACCAGCTTTTACAATCCGGTTCATTTCTGGCTGGTCTTCTGGCTTGTGGTCCAAACTAAGCTCGAGTGCTTGCCCATCTCGGCACAAAACACACCGGGAATCTCCAGCGTTAGCAACGTACAGATCTGTGCCTTTTAGAACTGCTACTACTGCTGTGCAACCACTGTCTGATCCAGGCTGCAATATTAATGCAACAATTGGATTAGAAGAAATGAAAAATTTTTAATGCAAAAATTATGTGTGATCACCAGTTTAATGACTAGCATATCCCTGTGAAACGAAGTATAAAAAAACAAAACAACTATATCTGTTTGAAAAAAATAGGATTGATAGAGTAATAATCTTAAAAAATATTTACCTCTTCAGTCAGGTCTGTGGGTACAACATCTTCCATATCTTCATCTTCTTCCTCATCCTCATCGTCGTCATCCTCATCGTCATCATCTTCGTCGTCATCATCATCATCATCGTCCTCCTCGTCGTCGTCCTCGTCATCATCATCATCGCTATCTTCAACTCCAATCATAGCCATTATTTCCTTGCCCCTGAAAAATAAAAAAATTAATTTCATTCCATGTTTTTCAAAGTACCGTCAGTTTATTTTACACGAAACAAATAAGACTCTTACTTTCCACGACCTCCAACGAAGGATTCATCATTCTCCTCGTCATCATCCTCATCACCATCATCATCGGAGATAGGATTCTCCTCCGTCAGCAGGTCTTTGTAAAGAATCTTTCGTTGACGCCTCTTCCGGATACTGCTACTAATATTCTCCTGCTGTTCTGCTTCACCATTTTCTACCGGGATGCAAGAGCTGCTGGTTACACTGTCGGCCGCTGCTTTACTGCTATCTGCATCCTCGAAATTTTTCTGCGAACTTGCTCCATTTACTTCCGGGTCGACAATCGGACTTTGTTCCGGTTGTGGGACTTTGCTCGGTGAAACCTTGTCTTTAACGTCCTCCGAACTGTCAGGCATGTCTATAGCTTTCGTGGAAGTTTCGGGATCTGCCGTGGAAGCGATCCTTTGAGGAGTTTCAGAGACTTCACCGTTGCTCGTCGTAGAATCAAGAACTTGTTCTGCCTCGCTACTTTTAGGACTGTCGGATCCCTTTCGATCTGCTGAAGTCGAAGCACTTGAGCCGCAGGGCTGACTGGAGCTGCTGACGTCGCTTTCATTGGTATTCCAAGATGATGACGAGGATGAACACCCTGCACCAGATGACGAACAGCTTGCTCTGTCTTTTCCCTTTCGACTTCGTAAGTACGGGCTCGCTGAACATACGCGACTGCCAACATCGTTCTTTATGTTTTTTAAGTGTGGATTCAAAATTTCGGCCTGATACTTCGCCATTACTTGTTCCAAGGGCATTGTCGCTTCCATACAGAGATTACTAATATTTTCTTCTTCATCTAGAAAAGAGGAAGGAGGATGGAATAGTAGGCAGTCTTGGGATAATCTCGAGATAGATATAAAATAAGAATCTGAACTTACCAGAGTCATCCTCTCCCTTTTCCTTTTCTGGTTCCTTTGTTCCTGCGATTTCCTTCAGAATGTTGATGACATCTGGTTTTGTTAGAGTAGCGTCGAATCCTAAGAACGCATCTATAAGAGCCTGCTTAATGTCACCCTTTTTGTAGGCCTCGGTGGATTTGATGAAGTCTGGCAAATTTTTAGCACAGTATGCTGCCACTTCGTGACCTCCGTGGCCATCGTAGACGGCAAATAGCGAAGCATCTTCGTCGAATTCAATGCAAGCGTTGTGAGCATCCTATAAAGATAAATGGACAGACGATATATTATACTATTTTAGATTTGAATCAATCAATATAATCGATCAAATATACTTATAAAAACTTGGTCAACACTTCATACATCAAATATGAACTCCGTGGATGACAGGGCAAAAGGAGCTCAAAAAAGAGATAATAGGGTCATTATTTCACGAAAAAGGGGAATGTTTCAAAATTGTTAAATGATTTTCTCATTATTTCTGCGATTAAAGAATTTAATTTTGAAAATTTGATATACTTAGGTCGTTGGAAATCCATTCACCGCCATATAAAAAAGTTCACCAAAAAATAAAGTTGGTTGAATAAAGAATGTCAAGAATATTGATAAATTGATAAAAGATGAACAAGTGGAGAAAGTATTATATACCAAATTAAAGCGGGAACCTTAATTTTAAAGATAGCAATGATTACAGATGAATTATATTAGCGATTTATCATGTATTTCATACTTTTTTAACAAATTCAGATGGTACTCTTCTGATACGATGTGAATATATACATTTTTAGCCTTTCCGATCAGTTGCCGGAGGGCATTGTGCATCAATTCATGAAACAGTATTCCAAAACTATTATTCAAAAACATTTTTTAATTTATGCAGTGATTATTTTTCAATATATATTACAAAAATTGTACGAGCTCCAAACTGTGTCTCACTTAAGATTCAATCGTGACACAGTAATTACTACCAACAACCATAGACAAAAAAATCTACATAGAGAAGTTCCAGAACATCCACTGGCGTTTTATTCGAAAGAAGAAAAGATTTGAAGATATAATTTGAGAAAGGCATACAAAAATTATTGTATTAATATTAATTTATTTTCAAGAGATGACTAAAAAATATTTTAATTGCAGTTTGAAGAATTGCCTTATCATCTGGTCCGAGCTCGCAGATTCAAGGACTTATTTGAGAATGATTTTATTTGGTTATGTTGGTAAAACACATAAACTTGATTATTTATTTCTAAGTTGATATCCAAGCCTAACCTGTTAACAGTTTATTCACCTCGTACGTTTCGAGAAAAACTACTAGAATTAATCAGCAAACAGTTCTGAAGCCAAGAGTTTAAAGGATCGAAGGAACCAGTGAAAGTATAGTGAAAGCAATTTAATTCCTTCAAAAATGATAATCTGTCAGCGGAGAAAATTTTGATCCCCATTTCAAAAACACATTTTTCCATTTTTGAATTTTAAAAAGCAACGAAATGGTTAAAAGGCTAGTTATAAAATTAGTTTTTAACCTTGCCACACATAAAAAATACTACGGAACTTTGGATTAAAACTCAACTGGTTTCCCCTACTTTAAATGTAAATTTGAAACTACAATATTGAATGCTTTTGAACTCAAATTACAAACAATTCAAAAAGCGCCTCAAGTACTTTAAATTTCAAAAATATTTAATTTGTATAGATTTGAAAATGAAACTTCGAGACTGCTCAACATTTATGTTGGAGTGTTGAGCAGTATCAAATCTATTTTGAACATTTGGCTTTAAACTGTTCAAGATAGAACATTAAAGAATTTATTTTTAAAAATTGGATATACTTAGATTGTTTGAACTCCATTCACGGCGATATAAAGAAGTCAGAAAACAAATATTGAATAAACAATTTTTATATGTTTAAAATCATTCTCACAATCAAGAATATTTTCTCTTTTAAAAATTCCATCACTAATGATTAAATCGTGATACTCATAAGCATAATTAAATATTTCTTTCGAAGATTTGTCATTTCATCCTCACTATACTTAATATTACAAATGTGAAACTACAGTCTTCAATGCTCTTAAACTCAAATTACAAATAGTTCAAATTTAAGCGCCTAAAATATTTTACATTTCAAAAATATTTAACTTTTATAGAATCAGTGAACAAATATTTTAGCTTTAAAGTGTTATTTAAATCCTAAATAGTTCAGTTTGAAATCGGTCAAAAAAACATTTCTAAATTTTGTATTGGTTAGATCTGAAAATAAATTTAAGACTGTTCAACACTCCTATACATATTTAAAATTCAAGTGGCTCAATTTTGAACGTTGACTTTAAATTGTTCAAACTAAGACATTTAAATTTGCAGTTATCAGAATGGAATATTCAATTTTTTAACATTTTTCAATTGAATAAAAAAGGGTTCGCCGACTTGTACTTCTGTTTAAAATTAATATATATTTTTTAAATGTTCCAATTTTATATTGGATAACAAATTCTGCTTCTGGTTTACATAGTTTCAAAATATTTTAAAATCTCAGCTTCAAGTTTTACAATAAAACACAGAGCACATCAAAATAAAAAACCACCTCTAAAATAAAGAGACAAACACTATCATCAAAATCTCGATTAAAATATGATTTTCGGAAACAAAGAGTTTTGATAGAAAAAATTCAAAGCTTCAATTTGAAATATTAGTACTATATTTTGAAATGTTTATTTTTCACGCCATCAAAGATTTCAAACATTGTCCAACTTTACAAGATGACTATTGAAGCTTATACAATTTATGTTTACAAATAGTAAATTAGAAGATACTAAGTATACATTTGATCCGGAAATTCATACACTACTGAATTATAAATAATTAGAGGTTAAATATTGTTAAAAATTCTCTGTCATGAACTATGTGGATAAATTTTGTATGCTTAATTGAAATTATGCTAATCCATACTTGCATCTGTTTTATACTATGGTCTAATTAAAAACATTAATAAACATTATGCAGGATGCCTTGTCAAATCCTAGCATTTTTACACAATCGACTGAAACAATCAACTAAAAAAGATAAATTTTCAACCAAAAATGGAACAGTACAATTTTCAGTAGAAAAAAAAAAATCAATTTTAACTAAAAATTAAACTTAATTTTCAACAGAATAGTTAAATTTTCAACAAAAGTGATGAATTTCCAACTAGAAATGATAAATCTTTGACTGGAATATTTGAATTTTCAACAAAAAATGGAATATTGAACTGGATTAGTTAAACTTTAAAGTAAAAAAAAAAATCGAATTTTCGGCAAAATGCACGAATTTTAAACTTAAAAAAATGAGAATTTGGAACGAATATTTGAATAGGTAACTTTGCAGCTAAAAAAATAATTTTCAACTAAACAGACCAATTTTTTATTAAAATAATGGAATGTTTTACTGGATTAGTATCTTCTTGAAAATTAGTCTTTTCTGGTGAATGTTTTGGGAAGTTAATAATCACCCAATGGGCTGCCAATAGAATTCTTTAAATTTTAAATATTTAAAATTGAACTATTAAAAAAAAAGGTTCAAAATTACATAACTTTAAAATGTACATATTGAAAAATGCATAATTTGGAATTACATATATATTTTCAAAATTCAATAATTTTCAATTGTAACTCTTTTAATCGTACAAATTTGAATTCAAAATCTTTAAAATTGAAGAATTTTTCTTTTTGAAAATCTATAACTAAAAATTTTGTATGTTTTAAGTTTCAGAATTAAAAATTATGTAAATCTGAGCTTTTGATTTTTTAAATCAGCAAAATTTAAAAATTGCTATGCAGATTCAACATTGAAGAATCTTCAATTCCAAAGATTCAAGGTATTCAAAATTTCGTAATAAATAACTTTGAACATTATAAACAATCTAAATTAAACAAGTTGCTGATTAAAATTAAAATTGTATGAAAGCCGTTGCAACTATTTTAATATTTATTTTAAATTTAAATTGTAATTATTATATTTCATAGCACTTTCAATTCAAGCATATATTTTAATTTGATAATCAGACAACTAAAACAGTAGTAAAGCTAGTAAAAAATAATGATTAAGAATTTGCCATTCCCACGAAAAGCACACGTCCACTTTACAGCTAAAAAATTAATTTTCAACTAAACAGATGAATTCTTAATTAAAATGATGTAATATTTTGCTGGATTAGCTAAGTTTTTCAGCTGAAAAAAAAAGAATTTTCAACTAAAAAAAGAATTTTCAACCAAACAGTTGAATTTTCAGTTTAAAAAATTAATTAAAAAAAAAAAAAAAATTTTTTTGAACAAAATTGTTAAATTTACCACTAGAGAGATTAATTTTCAATTCAAATGATGAATCGTCAACTGGAATGGTTGAATTTTCAAAAAAAAATATGAATTTTCAACTAAAATGATGAATCTTCAACTGGAATAATCGAATTTTGAACTAGAAAAGGATTAATTTTTAACCAAAAATAGAAAAGTTAAATTTTCAGCTAAAAAAAAAAAATAATTTAAAACTAAAGAAATGAATTTTTAATTAAAATAATGGAATATTTCACTGGATTGTCCAACTTTTCAGGTAAAGCAATTAATTTTCAAACAAAAACATTTTCAACCATACAGTTAAATTTTCAAGTTGCATAGTACATTTTTCAGCTCGATAAATTATTTCTAAAAAAATAGTGGAGTATTCAACTGAAAAAAGACGAACTTTCAGCAAAATAGTTCAATTTTCAACTAATGAGATGAATTTTCAACTGAAATGATGAATCTTAAACTGGAATAGATGCATTTTTAACCAGAAAGATGAGTTTTCAACCAAGAATATTAATTTTCTAACTAAAAAGACCAATTTCCAACAAAATACATGAATTTAAAAAAAAGATATATTTTTAAGAAAAAATCTAACAGGTAAATTTTCATTTTTAAAATTAAATATTCAATTAAAGAGATGAATTTTCAATTGAAGTTATGAACCTTCAACCAAAAATAATAATAATTTTTAACAAAGAGCTTCAACCAAAAATGATTTTAATTTCTAATCAAGAGAGATCCAAAACAATTTGATAAAATGCCTAAATTTAAAGGAATTTAGTTTACATTAATAAGAAGTCAAGTGAATTCCAAAAAATAATTTCAAATCCCTTCAAATTTTTGAAAACCCAATAATTTCTAACAAAAAAGCGACTAATAACTATAAAAAAATTCAAAAGAATTCAAATGAATTGGAAATAATTTAAAAAATCGAAAAAATCCATTGATTCTAGTAAAATTTGAGTGAATTTAGAGGAATTTATCAGAAAAGAGGAGAATTAGATGAAATTCATACAAAATCAAGATGACTTTAAAAAGCAATAAAGTGAATTGAAAACAATTAGAAAATACATGAAAATTCATTGAATCAAGTTTGAAGTAAGTTTCGAAAAATTGAAGAGAATTCAAAAGAATTCCATGAAATGTCTAAGAATTTAAGGCGAGTAGTCTTAAAAACTTTAAGATAAATTAAACAAAAACTTTGTAAAAATCTATTGATTTGAGTAGAACTGAATGAATTTAGAAGAATTTAAAAGAATTCAGGATAAATTCATAAGAATTCGGGGTGAATTCCAAATGAATTGCAAAAAATGTTTGAAAATCGCTTCAAATTTTTGAAATCTTACGAAATCCCTCATCTCTTGTGAATACATTCTTTGAAATACTTAAACATATTTTAAATCCTTTGACCATTTTAGCAACTGATCATCAGGATCAATTAAAAACCAACTTTTAAAAATTCAAAAATCCATTGATTAAGTAGAACTGAGTAAATTTTAAAGAATTTAAAAGAATTCAGGATAAATTATTAAAAATTCAGGGTGAATTCCAAACATCTGGTGATATTTCCTGAATTCCTGGAAAATGTACTAAAATACATTGAAAGCCTTAAAAAATCCTTAAAATCATTGAAATTCTCTGAAAAATTCATGAAATCTTTTAAAATAGGTTACAAACTTATAGATCCTGTAAAATCGTTTCATATCTTCCGAAATTCTACAAAACTCTTTATCCTAAAATATTTCAAGAGCTTTGAAATTCTTTCAAATTAATAAAAATAAGTTAATTCCTTGGAATCTTTTAAAATTCCCTAAAATACTTAAAATTCGCTGAAATCCCTTGAAACTTTTGAAAGCTCTTAAAAATTCGTTCGAATTTTTAAACACACCCTAAAACATTAAAAAAATAAACCTTCAGATTACTATAATCTATTGAAAATTTCTCGGAATATTTAAAAATAACCTGAAATATTTCAAATTATAGAAAGAAAAGGGATTATAGTGACTTTATTAAAAAAAAAACTTAACAAAAAAGGGATTTGAGAAAAAAGTGACTCTTGGAAGCTTCGATTAAATTATAAATTTTTCAACAGGTCTGTCAGGCCTGATAATGTTTAAACTAATATTGATAGATTTTCAAATATATTATGAAATTTTCAACCAAAGAGAAGCATTTTCAATTAAAATGATGAACCTTTAACAAACAAAAAAAATGAATTTTTAACAAAAGAGTTTCAATCAAAATTTTTTTTCATTTTTAATCAAGAGAGAATAGAAACTGCTACCAAACTATTGACTTTTCAAGCAAAAAGATTGTTTTCCTACCAAAAATTTCCAATTTTCAACTAAAACATAAAGCTGTTTTTACAAATGAAAAAACATTGTTACATAATTTGATATTACAATTTCAAACAAATTGAAGCACGCTCTCGAAAAAATTCCCTGACTTTTAAAAAGAATTCCCTGACCATTACAGGTTTTCCGGGTGAGTTGACAACCTGACCATGTGTAGATTATAGAAACTAAAAAACGAAATATTTAGAATTCAGAAATCTAAGCCAAAAGAGAAAAAATAAATAACAAACCAACTTTAAACAATGTTTCTTAAAAGCAAACAAATAAAATACAATTGTTCCACGTTAATGCGTACTTTCAAATGCAGAATGTTTATAACAAAAATGTAAATATTTACGTGTATTAAGATAAATTGAAAACATTAAGTGCGTCACTCCTAAATCGTAACGACCCAAAATCACTTAATAATACCTGCACGAGACGAGTCGTGCACTCGTGCAAATGGAGGTTATGTTTGGTGCAGTGCCCTCCCAATGCTCTACTCGCAAATACCCATTCACATCATTTGCAAATGACCTAAAATAAACTTCTCGAAAGAATTTCCCCTCGTTTCAAAATCCCGAAAGCAAAACTGCACCTATTGATTTTTCACGTGATAATTGCACAGGCGGCAAAAGAAAAATCACCGAATTCGCTCCAATTTTGTCGGTCAAAGCTGGGAAAATTACCAGGATAGTCGGCGTGAAATCTGCAATGCTCTAAAATCGAATAACCTCTTTGAAGAGTTTCGAACCGAACTTCATCAACATCGGTGGCAAACGATTAGCCGGTAAAGGCAAATAAGAGAGCTGAAAATGCACACGTTCGCGCTGGAGTGGCATCTTTGGAGAGCATGTAATGTGTATTTTCAAGCGATTCGCAAACCGCTCGTT
>CAKNXH010073896.1:0-13448 GCA_932178445.1 Andricus quercusramuli | reverse complement strand
CAGAAAATTCGTCTTTTGGCTTTCAGGATCAACAATTCAGGTGAACTTTTTTTTCTTTCATCACTGAGAAATCTTTTTATTTGTTGAAAATTCGTCTTTTTCATTTTGAAATTAATTTTTTTTTTTCAATTACATTTCATCCTTCTAGGTTGAACTATCAACTATTAAACTTTTTTGTTACGAATTTTTTTTAAGGTTGAAAATTGAACTATTTCTTTGAAAATTCAATTGTTTTGTAGAGAATTTAATTATTTTTTAGAAAATTTAAGTATTTTCTTAAGAAGTCATCTCTTATCGTAGAAAAGTCACTTTTTTTTGTTTAAAAGAAAAAAATTTCAAAATTTTTGATTTGTATATGTATGTTAATGGGATTTGAATGTTAATGGTTAAAGAAAAAAAATTGGTCGAAGAAAAATCATAGAATTTTGAAAATGAAGTTTTCTCCCTGCACAGCACGCATTATCTTAAATACAACTAATTTCCACTAGTTTCAAGTCCCATGTCTTATTATTTCTGGAAACCATAAATTACGTATAGCGATAGGGGGGTAGAAACATTTTGTTACGGTTCGTTACATGGGGGGGGGGGGGGCGAAGAGGTTCGATTATCCGTTACGTAATTTACGTACAGCCCCTTTCCTAAAACGCATTTTCTCCTTTGCATCTACATTTAGAATTAGGCTACTTATATTTCCTGAAGAAGATTAATAAACTCTGTCACTTATATCCAGAAAACAATAACAAAAGAGAGAGAGAGAGAGAGAGAGGAGAGAGATGGAGAATGAGAGAGAGATGGGCAAAGAGAGAGACCGAAAGGCTCCTTTCTGTGGCTGAAGAAAAGCGAGCCTCCGGTCTGTGCCATAAGACACAACGTGTGTGTCACAGGCCTGCGTTACACTATGCAGTCGTGGTTTCATTCGAAGCAGGCGCGACTCCCCATATGGAGGTCTTAGAGTTCCTCTAGGGAGAGTTGACACACGTTTCCCCCTCCAATGCTCGCCGCTGTACCGGAACTTGATATTTCACTGCAGCGCGAAAAGTTCGAAAAATTACGTGTAGCGCAATACGTGACAGCACGCGAGCGAGCCTAGAGAAATTTTCGTGTTTAAGCAAAAGGATCAAAAAATGAAAACTGCGTCATGTAGGCCCATTATTTATTATAACTAATTTCACTGAATTTATTTATATTGAAGCTATGATGTGTGAAGTGATATGCGAGTTTTGTGATTAATAAAGAAGTTAAAAAGAGGTTGTGTATAACCTACTTTCCGAAGAAAAATATTGAAAATATTTTTGTGAGATTTAAGTGTTTTGCAAAAATGGTAAATTGCTGTATTTTATACTGCAATAATTTATCTAAAAACGGGTTTTTCTAGAAACAAATTCCGCGAGATCCCAAACTTCGAGAATTGTGGATTCAGAATATCAATCAAGCAGATTGGAAAGCAAGTGACAAATCATGAAAGATGCAATTTCAGAGTTCACCAGTGAGTAAAAGAAAATTAATTAACACTGTTTTCGTAAAATTGAACAAATCTTCATCCTTTCCTACAATTTATTTTTACTTTCTTTGTATGTATAACCTTATCCAACCAAAGCTTTGCTTCCAACCTACAAAATGTATTTATTTATCAAATATCATTTATGGAAATTTGTATAATATATATGTCTGAAAGTGATATTTAATAACATTTCATTTATTTTAAATGTTTAATTCAACAATATTCTCTTTATTTTGTATTAAATCTGTTGTGGAATCAACACTCTATTTGAAAATCGCGCCATTTTTAGAAAAGCGGGTTCCGGTACAGCGGCACCAATCAGAATTTGAGTACCCCGCGTCTCAACTCTCCCTTGAGGATCTCTAGGAGGTCTAGATGTTTACACATCAAAAATATTGCATCTTTAACAAGATAGATGAATTTTTAACCAAATACTTGAATGTTCAACCAGAGAGATTAATTTTTGTACCAAAAAAGATGATTTTTCAACAAAATACATGAATTCTCAACCAAACAGTTGCATTTTTAACTGAAAGTTTCATTTTCAACCAAAGAGTCGAATTTGGACCTACAAAAGATCAATTTTCAACCGAAAATAAAATAGTTAAATTTTCAGTTACATAACAAAATTAATTTTTCACCAACGCGATACATTTTTCCTACCAAAGTGAAGAATTGTCAACTGGAATAGATTAATTTTAAACCAAAAACATAAATTTTCAACCAAAAATTTAAGTTTCAATTAAGTAATTTTATTTTCAACCACATAGTTGAATTTTGAACAGAAAAAAATCACTTTTCAACCAGAAATGAAAGTTGAATTTTCAGTTAAATTAAATAATATAGAATTCATTCAAATTAAAGAAATAATTTTCCACCAAAGTGATGAATTTTCAACCAAAAAAATGAATTTTTAACAAAAGAGTTTAAGTTTCAACCTAGTAACTTTATTTAAAAAAAAAAAAAAAAAAATTGAAAAGGTATGTTATTTTTTCAGTTTAATAAAATATTCAATAAAAAAGGGAGTGTCTACACGTATCAAAAAAATCCAGCTATTGGACCGAAATTTCGGTTAACATAGCCACGACCTAAAAGAACTAATTTCAAAAACATCTTCTAGCTCTCAAATTTGTATGAAATCTTTGGTATTAATTTAAAATCATTAAAATATTTGAAAACTTTGTGAAATCTTCGAAACTTATAAAAAAATTGAAATCTTTGAAATGTTTTAAAATCTTAGAAATCTTTTGAAATCCTTATGAATTCTTTGAAATATTTGTGAAATCTTTTGTATTCGTTTGAAATCATTGAAATATTTCTGAAATCTTTTGAAGCCTCCTAAAAAGTTTTGTAATCGTTTGAAATCTTTGAAATATTTTAACATTTTTGAAATTTTTTATATTAGTTTGAAATTATTAAAATATTTAAAATCTTCCAAAAAGTTTTTTAATCGTTTCAAGTCCTTGAAATCTTGTGAGTTTTAAAATTTGTGTGAAATGTTCGAAATCTCTAAAATCTAGTGTATGTTACATGCCTTTTTCAATTCTTTGACCTTCTAAACGGTTTTGAAATCTTTAAAATGCTTTAATTTCTTTGAAATGTGGTGCACTATACTCTCTTTCAAATCCTTTAAATGTTCCGAAAGTTTTTAAATCTTTGAAATCAGGCCTTTTTTAAACCTTTGAAATCCGTAAAATCTTTGTGAAATGTTGAAAATCCTTTTAAATATTTTAAAATCGTTGAAATATTTAGTAACCTTTTGAAATCTGTATCGCCCTGCCTAATTATAATTTTGAAACTGAATTACCATAGACATTTTGAACTAATAATTTTTATAATTTGTAAGTTATATTAGCAGAGAAGAAATTAAAAACTTATATACTTATTCGCATTATTAAATCTATAAAATAATTGATACAGACTACAAAAAGTGCCTTGAAATCTATTTATTCTGTAAAGAAGAAAGGATAAATTATATCTTGACAAATAAAAAACTTTTCAGTAGCAAGATTTCTTCTAAACGAGATGTTTCTTTTATAACAGACTAAAAGATTGAAATTACTATTCGCATTTCAATAAACTGTTTTCAAAGTAAAAAAATTCAAATTCAAGGTTCTCGTAAAAAATTGGAGGCGATTTCCAGGTTTTCAAGGTTTAAAATAATAAGTTTTTTTTATAAGTTATAAGTTTTTTTTTTTATAAGTTCAAGGAGAATTCCAGATTTTCAAGGTCGCTTTACACCCTGTGAATCTGAATATTTTATAACGCACAGTATTCGTCAAAACTCAACATTTTTGTTTATAAAAACAAAATTAACCTTTTTTTTATATTGAAATGTATCTTAAAACAAGTAAATTCAGACGTCGAAAAGTTGAATCGATCAATTAGAACCCAAGATATGTTATTTTTTTTTAAGTTGTCACACAAACCACTTATGATTCATTCAAATTAATCTAGAATTATGAATTCGGATTTGCTACCACCAAAAAAAATCTACTAACCTCTTCACAGATTTTCGAGATGTTTTGGCAATCTTGCTTGAGGCGCTTTTGAACGAACTGAATGACGTCCTGACTGGACATGAAATTCCAGATTCCGTCGCAGGCAATTATCATAAACTCGTCCTTCTTTGGATCGATGGTGGCATGCCTGATATCAGGGAGGGCTGAAATCATCTGTTCCTGAGCAGGTAAAGTAGCATTCTGTTTATAGGCATGATCCCCAAGTGCCCTGGAGAGATTTAGTCCGCCATTGACTCTTCCATCAGCAGTGACTTTGCCACCAGCTTTTACAATCCGGTTCATTTCTGGCTGGTCTTCTGGCTTGTGGTCCAAACTAAGCTCGAGTGCTTGACCATCTCGGCACAAAACACACCGGGAATCTCCAGCGTTAGCAACGTACAGATCTGTGCCTTTTAGAACTGCTACTACTGCTGTGCAACCACTGTCTGATCCAGGCTGCAATATTAATGCAACAATTGGATTAGAAGAAATGAAAAATTTTTAATGCAAAAATTATGTGTGATCACCAGTTTAATGACTAGCATATCCCTGTGAAACGAAGTATAAAAAAACAAAACAACTATATCTGTTTGAAAAAAATAGGATTGATAGAGTAATAATCTTAAAAAATATTTACCTCTTCAGTCAGGTCTGTGGGTACAACATCTTCCATATCTTCATCTTCTTCCTCATCCTCATCGTCGTCATCCTCATCGTCATCATCTTCGTCGTCATCATCATCATCATCGTCCTCCTCGTCGTCGTCCTCGTCATCATCATCATCGCTATCTTCAACTCCAATCATAGCCATTATTTCCTTGCCCCTGAAAAATAAAAAAATTAATTTCATTCCATGTTTTTCAAAGTACCGTCAGTTTATTTTACACGAAACAAATAAGACTCTTACTTTCCACGACCTCCAACGAAGGATTCATCATTCTCCTCGTCATCATCCTCATCATCATCATCATCGGAGATAGGATTCTCCTCCGTCAGCAGGTCTTTGTAAAGAATCTTTCGTTGACGCCTCTTCCGGATACTGCTACTAATATTCTCCTGCTGTTCTGCTTCACCATTTTCTACCGGGATGCAAGAGCTGCTGGTTACACTGTCGGCCGCTGCTTTACTGCTATCTGCATCCTCGAAATTTTTCTGCGAACTTGCTCCATTTACTTCCGGGTCGACAATCGGACTTTGTTCCGGTTGTGGGACTTTGCTCGGTGAAACCTTGTCTTTAACGTCCTCCGAACTGTCAGGCATGTCTATAGCTTTCGTGGAAGTTTCGGGATCTGCCGTGGAAGCGATCCTTTGAGGAGTTTCAGAGACTTCACCGTTGCTCGTCGTAGAATCAAGAACTTGTTCTGCCTCGCTACTTTTAGGACTGTCGGATCCCTTTCGATCTGCTGAAGTCGAAGCACTTGAGCCGCAGGGCTGACTGGAGCTGCTGACGTCGCTTTCATTGGTATTCCAAGATGATGACGAGGATGAACACCCTGCACCAGATGACGAACAGCTTGCTCTGTCTTTTCCCTTTCGACTTCGTAAGTACGGGCTCGCTGAACATACGCGACTGCCAACATCGTTCTTTATGTTTTTTAAGTGTGGATTCAAAATTTCGGCCTGATACTTCGCCATTACTTGTTCCAAGGGCATTGTCGCTTCCATACAGAGATTACTAATATTTTCTTCTTCATCTAGAAAAGAGGAAGGAGGATGGAATAGTAGGCAGTCTTGGGATAATCTCGAGATAGATATAAAATAAGAATCTGAACTTACCAGAGTCATCCTCTCCCTTTTCCTTTTCTGGTTCCTTTGTTCCTGCGATTTCCTTCAGAATGTTGATGACATCTGGTTTTGTTAGAGTAGCGTCGAATCCTAAGAACGCATCTATAAGAGCCTGCTTAATGTCACCCTTTTTGTAGGCCTCGGTGGATTTGATGAAGTCTGGCAAATTTTTAGCACAGTATGCTGCCACTTCGTGACCTCCGTGGCCATCGTAGACGGCAAATAGCGAAGCATCTTCGTCGAATTCAATGCAAGCGTTGTGAGCATCCTATAAAGATAAATGGACAGACGATATATTATACTATTTTAGATTTGAATCAATCAATATAATCGATCAAATATACTTATAAAAACTTGGTCAACACTTCATACATCAAATATGAACTCCGTGGATGACAGGGCAAAAGGAGCTCAAAAAAGAGATAATAGGGTCATTATTTCACGAAAAAGGGGAATGTTTCAAAATTGTTAAATGATTTTCTCATTATTTCTGCGATTAAAGAATTTAATTTTGAAAATTTGATATACTTAGGTCGTTGGAAATCCATTCACCGCCATATAAAAAAGTTCACCAAAAAATAAAGTTGGTTGAATAAAGAATGTCAAGAATATTGATAAATTGATAAATGATTTTTGATAAAAGATGAACAAGTGGAGAAAGTATTATATACCAAATTAAAGCGGGAACCTTAATTTTAAAGATAGCAATGATTACAGATGAATTATATTAGCGATTTATCATGTATTTCATACTTTTTTAACAAATTCAGATGGTACTCTTCTGATACGAAGTGAATATATACATTTTTAGCCTTTCCGATCAGTTGCCGGAGGGCATTGTGCATCAATTCATGAAACAGTATTCCAAAACTATTATTCAAAAACATTTTTTAATTTATGCAGTGATTATTTTTCAATATATATTACAAAAATTGTACGAGCTCCAAACTGTGTCTCACTTAAGATTCAATCGTGACACAGTAATTACTACCAACAACCATAGACAAAAAAATCTACATAGAGAAGTTCCAGAACATCCACTGGCGTTTTATTCGAAAGAAGAAAAGATTTGAAGATATAATTTGAGAAAGGCATACAAAAATTATTGTATTAATATTAATTTATTTTCAAGAGATGACTAAAAAATATTTTAATTGCAGTTTGAAGAATTGCCTTATCATCTGGTCCGAGCTCGCAGATTCAAGGACTTATTTGAAAATGATTTTATTTGGTTATGTTGGTAAAACACATAAACTTGATTATTTATTTCTAAGTTGATATCCAAGCCTAACCTGTTAACAGTTTATTCACCTCGTACGTTTCGAGAAAAACTACTAGAATTAATCAGCAAACAGTTCTGAAGCCAAGAGTTTAAAGGATCGAAGGAACCAGTGAAAGTATAGTGAAAGCAATTTAATTCCTTCAAAAATGATAATCTGTCAGCGGAGAAAATTTTGATCCCTATTTCAAAAACACATTTTTCCATTTTTGAATTTTAAAAAGTAAGGAAATGGTTAAAAGGCTAGTTATAAAATTAGTTTTTAACCTTGCTACACATAAAAAATACTACGGAACTTTGGATTAAAACTCAACTGGTTTCCCCTACTTTAAATGTAAATTTGAAACTACAATATTGAATGCTTTTGAACTCAAATTACAAACAATTCAAAAAGCGCCTCAAATACTTTAAATTTCAAAAATATTTAATTTGTATAGATTTGAAAATGAAACTTCGAGACTGCTCAACATTTATATTGGAGTGTTGAGCAGTATCAAATCTATTTTGAACATTTAGCTTTAAGTTGTTTAAGATATAACATTTATTTTGCAGTTGATCAATTTAAAACATTCCATTTGTTAATCATCATTTCATGTATTTTTACATATAGAAAATATAATTTAAAAAGATATATATTTAAACAACATCAAATGATTTTTTAATTATCTCTGCCATTAAAGAATTTATTTTTAAAAATTGGATATACTTAGGTCGTTTGAACTCCATTCACGGCGATATAAAGAAGTCAGAAGACAAATATTGAATAAACCATTTTTATAAGTTTAAAATCATTCTCACAATCAAGAATATTTTCTCTTTTAAAAATTTAATCATTAATGATTAAATCGTGATATTCATAAGTATAATTAAATATTCCCTTCGAAGATTTGTCATTTCATCCTCACTATACTTAATATTATAAATTTGAAACTATACTCTTCAATGCTCTTAAACTCAAATTACAAATATTTCAAATTTAAGCGCCTAAAATATGTTACATTTCAAAAATATTTAACTTGTATAGATTCAGTGAACAAATATTTTAGCTTTAAAGTGTTATTTGAATCCTAAATAATTCAGTTTGAAATCAGTCAAATAAACATTTCTAAATTTTGTATTGGTTAGATCTGAAAATAAATTTAAGACTGTTCAACACTCCTATACATATTTAAAATTCAAGTGGCTCAATTTTGAACGTTGACTTTAAATTGTTCAAACTAAGACATTTAAATTTGCAGTTATCAGAATGGAATATTCAATTTTTTAACATTTTTCAATTGAATAAAAAAGGGTTCGCCGACTTGTACTTCTGTTTAAAATTAATATATATTTTTTAAATGTTCCAATTTTATATTGGATAACAAATTCTGCTTCTGGTTTACATAGTTTCAAAATATTTTAAAATCTCAGCTTCAAGTTTTACAATAAAACACAGAGCACATCAAAATAAAAAACCACCTCTAAAATAAAGTGACAAACACTATCATCAAAAACTCGAAAAAATTCAAAGCTTCAATTTGAAATATTAGTACTATATTTTGAAATGTTTATTTTTCACGCCATCAAAGACTTCAAACATTGTCCAACTTTACAAGATGACTATTGAAGCTTATACAATTTATGTTTACAAATAGTAAATTAGAAGATACTAAGTACACATTCGATCCGGAAATTCATACACTACTGAATTATAAATAATTAGAGGTTAAATATTGTTAAAAATTCTCTGTCATGAACTATGTGGATAAATTTTGTATGCTTAATTGAAATTATGCTAATCCATACTTGCATCTGTTTTATACTATGGTTTAATTAAAAACATTAATAAACATTATGCAGGGTGCCTTGTCAAATCCAAGCATTTTTACACAATCGACTGAAACAATCAACTAAAAAAGATAAATTTTCAACCAAAAATGGAACAGTAAAATTTTCAGTAGAAAAAAAAATTAAATTCAACTAAAAATTGAACTGAATTTTCAACAAAATAGTTAAATTTTCAACAAACGTGATGGATTTCCAACTAGAAATGATGAATCTTTAACGGGAATATTTGAATTTTCAACAAAAAATGGAATATTGAACTGGATTAGTTAAACTTTAAAGTAAAAAAAAAAATCGAATTTTCGGCAAAATGCACGAATTTTAAACTTAAAAAAATGAGAATTTGGAACGAATATTTGAATAGGTAACTTTGCAGCTAAAAAAATAATTTTCAACTAAACAGACCAATTTTTTATTAAAATAATGGAATGTTTTACTGGATTAGTATCTTCTTGAAAATTAGTCTTTTCTGGTGAATGTTTTGGGAAGTTAATAATCACCCAATGGGCTGCCAATAGAATTCTTTAAATTTTAAATATTTAAAATTGAACTATTAAAAAAAAAGGTTCAAAATTACATAACTTTAAAATGTACATATTGAAAAATGCATAATTTGGAATTACATATATATTTTCAAAATTCAATAATTTTCAATTGTAACTCTTTTAATCGTACAAATTTGAATTCAAAATCTTTAAAATTGAAGAATTTTTCTTTTTGAAAATCTATAACTAAAAATTTTGTATGTTTTAAGTTTCAGAATTAAAAATTATGTAAATCTGAGCTTTTGATTTTTTAAATCAGCAAAATTTAAAAATTGCTATGCAGATTCAACATTGAAGAATCTTCAATTCCAAAGATTCAAGGTATTCAAAATTTCGTAATAAATAACTTTGAACATTATAAACAATCTAAATTAAACAAGTTGCTGATTAAAATTAAAATTGTATGAAAGCCGTTGCAACTATTTTAATATTTATTTTAAATTTAAATTGTAATTATTATATTTCATAGCACTTTCAATTCAAGCATATATTTTAATTTGATAATCAGACAACTAAAACAGTAGTAAAGCTAGTAAAAAATAATGATTAAGAATTTGCCATTCCCACGAAAAGCACACGTCCACTTTACAGCTAAAAAATTAATTTTCAACTAAACAGATGAATTCTTAATTAAAATGATGTAATATTTTGCTGGATTAGCTAAGTTTTTCAGCTGAAAAAAAAAGAATTTTCAACTAAAAAAAGAATTTTCAACCAAACAGTTGAATTTTCAGTTTAAAAAATTAATTAAAAAAAAAAAAAAAATTTTTTTGAACAAAATTGTTAAATTTACCACTAGAGAGATTAATTTTCAATTCAAATGATGAATCGTCAACTGGAATGGTTGAATTTTCAAAAAAAAATATGAATTTTCAACTAAAATGATGAATCTTCAACTGGAATAATCGAATTTTGAACTAGAAAAGGATTAATTTTTAACCAAAAATAGAAAAGTTAAATTTTCAGCTAAAAAAAAAAAATAATTTAAAACTAAAGAAATGAATTTTTAATTAAAATAATGGAATATTTCACTGGATTGTCCAACTTTTCAGGTAAAGCAATTAATTTTCAAACAAAAACATTTTCAACCATACAGTTAAATTTTCAAGTTGCATAGTACATTTTTCAGCTCGATAAATTATTTCTAAAAAAATAGTGGAGTATTCAACTGAAAAAAGACGAACTTTCAGCAAAATAGTTCAATTTTCAACTAATGAGATGAATTTTCAACTGAAATGATGAATCTTAAACTGGAATAGATGCATTTTTAACCAGAAAGATGAGTTTTCAACCAAGAATATTAATTTTCTAACTAAAAAGACCAATTTCCAACAAAATACATGAATTTAAAAAAAAGATATATTTTTAAGAAAAAATCTAACAGGTAAATTTTCATTTTTAAAATTAAATATTCAATTAAAGAGATGAATTTTCAATTGAAGTTATGAACCTTCAACCAAAAATAATAATAATTTTTAACAAAGAGCTTCAACCAAAAATGATTTTAATTTCTAATCAAGAGAGATCCAAAACAATTTGATAAAATGCCTAAATTTAAAGGAATTTAGTTTACATTAATAAGAAGTCAAGTGAATTCCAAAAAATAATTTCAAATCCCTTCAAATTTTTGAAAACCCAATAATTTCTAACAAAAAAGCGACTAATAACTATAAAAAAATTCAAAAGAATTCAAATGAATTGGAAATAATTTAAAAAATCGAAAAAATCCATTGATTCTAGTAAAATTTGAGTGAATTTAGAGGAATTTATCAGAAAAGAGGAGAATTAGATGAAATTCATACAAAATCAAGATGACTTTAAAAAGCAATAAAGTGAATTGAAAACAATTAGAAAATACATGAAAATTCATTGAATCAAGTTTGAAGTAAGTTTCGAAAAATTGAAGAGAATTCAAAAGAATTCCATGAAATGTCTAAGAATTTAAGGCGAGTAGTCTTAAAAACTTTAAGATAAATTAAACAAAAACTTTGTAAAAATCTATTGATTTGAGTAGAACTGAATGAATTTAGAAGAATTTAAAAGAATTCAGGATAAATTCATAAGAATTCGGGGTGAATTCCAAATGAATTGCAAAAAATGTTTGAAAATCGCTTCAAATTTTTGAAATCTTACGAAATCCCTCATCTCTTGTGAATACATTCTTTGAAATACTTAAACATATTTTAAATCCTTTGACCATTTTAGCAACTGATCATCAGGATCAATTAAAAACCAACTTTTAAAAATTCAAAAATCCATTGATTAAGTAGAACTGAGTAAATTTTAAAGAATTTAAAAGAATTCAGGATAAATTATTAAAAATTCAGGGTGAATTCCAAACATCTGGTGATATTTCCTGAATTCCTGGAAAATGTACTAAAATACATTGAAAGCCTTAAAAAATCCTTAAAATCATTGAAATTCTCTGAAAAATTCATGAAATCTTTTAAAATAGGTTACAAACTTATAGATCCTGTAAAATCGTTTCATATCTTCCGAAATTCTACAAAACTCTTTATCCTAAAATATTTCAAGAGCTTTGAAATTCTTTCAAATTAATAAAAATAAGTTAATTCCTTGGAATCTTTTAAAATTCCCTAAAATACTTAAAATTCGCTGAAATCCCTTGAAACTTTTGAAAGCTCTTAAAAATTCGTTCGAATTTTTAAACACACCCTAAAACATTAAAAAAATAAACCTTCAGATTACTATAATCTATTGAAAATTTCTCGGAATATTTAAAAATAACCTGAAATATTTCAAATTATAGAAAGAAAAGGGATTATAGTGACTTTATTAAAAAAAAAACTTAACAAAAAAGGGATTTGAGAAAAAAGTGACTCTTGGAAGCTTCGATTAAATTATAAATTTTTCAACAGGTCTGTCAGGCCTGATAATGTTTAAACTAATATTGATAGATTTTCAAATATATTATGAAATTTTCAACCAAAGAGAAGCATTTTCAATTAAAATGATGAACCTTTAACAAACAAAAAAAATGAATTTTTAACAAAAGAGTTTCAATCAAATTTTTTTTTCATTTTTAATCAAGAGAGAATAGAAACTGCTACCAAACTATTGACTTTTCAAGCAAAAAGATTGTTTTCCTACCAAAAATTTCCAATTTTCAACTAAAACATAAAGCTGTTTTTACAAATGAAAAAACATTGTTACATAATTTGATATTACAATTTCAAACAAATTGAAGCACGCTCTCGAAAAAATTCCCTGACTTTTAAAAAGAATTCCCTGACCATTACAGGTTTTCCAGGTGAGTTGACAACCTGACCATGTGTAGATTATAGAAACTAAAAAACGAAATATTTAGAATTCAGAAATCAAAGCCAAAAGAGAAAAAATAAATAACAAACCAACTTTAAACAATGTTTCTTAAAAGCAAACAAATAAATTACAATTGTTCCACGTTAATGCGTACTTTCAAATGCAGAATGTTTATAACAAAAATGTAAATATTTACGTGTATTAAGATAAATTGAAAACATTAAGTGCGTCACTCCTAAATCGTAACGACCCAAAATCACTTAATAATACCTGCACGAGACGAGTCGTGCACTCGTGCAAATGGAGGTTATGTTTGGTGCAGTGCCCTCCCAATGCTCTACTCGCAAATACCCATTCACATCATTTGCAAATGACCTAAAATAAACTTCTCGAAAGAATTTCCCCTCGTTTCAAAATCCCGAAAGCAAAACTGCACCTATTGATTTTTCACGTGATAATTGCACAGGCGGCAAAAGAAAAAGCACCGAATTCGCTCCAATTTTGTCGGTCAAAGCTGGGAAAATTACCAGGATAGTCGGCGTGAAATCTGCAATGCTCTAAAATCGAATAACCTCTTTGAAGAGTTTCGAACCGAACTTCATCAACATCGGTGGCAAACGATTAGCCGGTAAAGGCAAATAAGAGAGCTGAAAATGCACACGTTCGCGCTGGAGTGGCATCTTCGGAGAGCATGTAATGTGTATTTTCAAGCGATTCGCAAACCGCTCGTT
>CAKNXH010073884.1:0-14042 GCA_932178445.1 Andricus quercusramuli | reverse complement strand
AAAACGAATATGAAAATATGATTAGACTTGTTTCCAAGATTCCTCATCAACATTGGCCTCATACATCTTTCCCTTGAAAAACTTCCTCTCCCAAAATTCTCGCGGTGTGTCAAGTACTTTGTAATAATTATAGCATGTCGTTCATGTCGACCGCGGTGTCGGTGTTTGTGTCTGGAAGAGTGCGGGGGTGTGGGAATACCCAATGGGCAGGCTGCCAAAAATTTTAGCCCCTGAAGATCATTAGACATTTTGCGTGGAGGGGATGGTGCCATATAGCGCCGCGACGCCCAGCGTCGGTCTTAGTTAATCCACGACTCGACAAGATCGTTCAAAAAGTCTCTCTCATTTCAATTTTACCACACACTACACCAACACCACAAAAATGCCGGTACGTTCTGATCATTTCAAATTTTTGAATTTCGCGCGCGAAAAATCAATCATAATTATCACAGTGGACGTTTTTGCGATTGAATCGTGATTTGTGAATGTGCAACGTTTGTTTACATCTGTGACATTTTTAATTTTTGCAATTTTCTTTTTCATTGCGTTTCAAACAATCGGAAAATATTCCCGAATCATAATTTTGTATTTGAAGTTGAGTAAAAAGTGACTCGTGAGTTGAAAATATTGGTCGCGAGGTCGGTTTCGAAATCTCAGTAACATTATGACTTATTTATATCCGAACGAAAACAAATTCACAATTTCGAAACGCTAAATATCGTTTTGAAAATAATATTAGATTTAAAAATATTTAAGAAATTTTATTACATACAAAATTACCAAAAATCTAGAGAAATGCTATTTTTGTATACCTTTCACTGACTCTCGACCCCTTTCCGGAAGTCTCGGAAGACATCAGGCGCGTTTCCGTTTCACTAATGGCTGTTCCAAAATAAAAAATTTGAATAGAGATCAGAATAAAAATTTGTTTTGTTAATAACAATTTTTTAACATCAATATTACATGCTTCTTCTCTATTTATTTTATAAACAAATTTCTAAAACTATTTTTAGTTCATACAAATAAACGAGGAAGCAAATTGGCAGATCGTTAGGCATATTTCTGCTTTGAGAATAAATTATTTTCTCTTTAACCTGTTTTCATAACTTTCGACTGAATTCCTATTCATATGGTGAATTTTTGCAAAAAATCTTTCAAATTTTGATTTTTTTTTTTAATTTTCACCGTAATTCGTAAAAAATGCATTGCTCTTTTTTCTTGAAATAAAAATAATATTTATGTTATTCCATTTATTTTTCAAGGATTATTTGTTTTGAAATTTATATCAATATAATTTTCCTAAGATTCTTTTGAAATAATTTTAAAAAATGTTTGAAGATTTGAAATATGTCAAATAAAATTTTCAACCAAAAAAAATAAATTCTCATTGAAATATGTGATACATAATTGATGTTTTAATCAAACAGTATTTTTATTTAAAATCATAAACAGTGGAATTCATTCAAAAAAGAGAAATTTTCAACAGAATAATTGAATCCTCAACCAAAGAAAAATTAATTTTCAAACTTTTTTAACCAATAGTTTGATTTTCAAACAAAAAGATAAATTTTCAATCAAGATTAATTTTCTGCCAAAAATGACAAGTTTTCAAAAAAAAAAATTCATTTTCAAGCAAATAGTTGAATTTTCAACCAAAACAGATAAATTTTCAATTAAAAATGCAATACATAATTGATATTTTATCTAAAAAATATTTTTATTTTGAATAAAAAACAGTTGAATTCATTCTAAATAGATACGTTTTTAACAAAATAGTTGAATCCTCAACCAAAAAAGATTAATTTTCAACCAACAATGATTAAATATTTTTCAAAAGAGAAGTATTTTCTACAATACAGTTTATTTTTTTAAACCAAAAATATAAATTTTTAACAAAAAATTTATTTTCCACCAAATCATTCAATTTGCAAACAAATAGATGAATTTTTCAACAAAATAGTTAGATTTTTAACTAAAGAGATGAATTTTCAACTGAAATGATGAATCTTCAACCAAAATTAATTTTTTAACAAGTTTTTCCAACTCTTAACCAATTAGTTCCATTTTCAAAAAGAAAAAACTGTTGCATTTTTAACAATCAAAAAATGTGTCAGAAGATATCAATTTCCAACAAAAAATTTAAATTTTCAACTGAAAAAGATTTTTCAGTCGAGTAAGAAAAAAAATCAACCAAATTGTAATACGAGAGGAAAAATAATTTTTGATACAAAATTAAAATTTCGAATGTTTATTTCGAAATAAGTTGGTTTTTTAAATAAAATTTTTTTTCTCATCCTGGGTTTCTTGAGAAAATTAAAAAAAAATATTTGAAAACTTCAAACCTGTCGAAAAAGTATCTAGAAAATTTCTAAGAAATTTTTTTTGTAATACTGGATTTTACAACATTTTAGAAAAATTTCGAGTCACTTTAGAAAAATTAGAACTTGTAGAAATTTAGAAGAAATTTAAAAAAAATTGATAAATTTTTTTAATCTTTCAGTTTTCAAATATTTTTAATCTCTTCAAAAATTCCTTAATATCTTTTAAATTGATCCGAATTATTCCTGAAATATTTGACATTAACAAAAATTGCCTTCAAATCTTCCAGATTCTTTTCGACAATTTTGAAAATCTTTTTAAATACTCTCTTAAGATTAATTTTTCAAAGAAAAAACATTATTTAAAATTTTCCCCGAAATCTTAAGACATGTTTTTATTTTCTTCAAATCTTTCAAAATCCTTAAAAAGCTTCAAAATTTTATTAAGAAATCTACAAAAATATGCATTTTTTTAAACTTCTCAAAATCTTTTCGAATTTAAAATGATTTAAAATTTTTGTTTCAAAATTTCTATGTATGTTTCAAAATTATCTGAATTTTTGTTAAAACTTTTTCTGAACCTTTCAAAATTAAAAAAAAGCCTTTAAATATTCCAGATTTTTTTCAGCATTTTCAGAAATCTTTTGAAATTTTCTTTAAAAATTAATTTCCCAGTAATCTTAAAAAAAATGTATTCTCTCTAAACCTTGAAAAATTTGTTGAAATATTTTTAAGTTTAATATCATTTTTGTATGTATTCAAAACATCTAAATATTTTTTAACTCACTAGAATTTTTTCTAAAATTTTGTTCTTAATATCTTTTGAAATAATTCAAAGCTTTCCTAAAATTTTGTTGAAATCCTCCAAAGTTAAATAAAAAATTATTTTTAAATCTGCCAGATTATTTTTCTACATATTTTGAAATCATCAAAACTCAAAATTAATCTTTCAAAATAAAACCTAAATCATTAAAGAATTGTTGGCTTCATTATTTAAAAAATCATTTACAATTTGAATTTTCTCTTTGAGAAATAAATATTACGAAGTAAAATTTCTCATTTGAAAATTGTGTTTAAAAAAATTCCAGTAAATGAAAAAAAAAAAGCCACTAAAAGTCAAAGTCACGCAAACCAATCAGGTTTTCAATAAAAATGATGTATTATCTCGTGAAGATTGAAAAAAAAGATTGATAAATCCAAGAATTCTTTTTCAATTTCAATTTTTAACCTCCACCTCTAAATAAATAATTTGCAATAATTTAACAAAGGGAGTAAATATTTTCCGATAGGGATAACCTCCCTAGAATGGATAATAATTAATTCAAAATAATAATGTATGTAAAATAATTAATCCAATGTAAGTGATTGTTAAGACACTATACGTGCTAATAAATTAAAATTAATTATTTTCTTTTGTTTATGCTCCGAATTAATAATAATTTTGAAAAAAGTCTCACTAATCGACCGAAAAAAAACTTTAACACAATGCCTGACCATTGTTCTTCAAATATTACTATAGGGGAAACCTTTTTACAGTAGATAATGCAAACTGCAGTGAATAATAATTATTTTATTTGAAAATAATCTCTTGAATGGTAAAAATTAATAATATAAAATCTTGCTAATCGACCGAAAAAAAGCTTTAACTCAATGCCTGACCATTGTTCTTCAAATATTGATATAGGGGAAACCATTTATAGTGGATAATATAAACTACAGTGAATTAGTGAATAATTATTATTCACTATAGTTTGCATCATCCACTGTGAAAAGGTTTCCCCTATAGCAATATTTAAAGAACAATGGTCAGGCATTGAGTTGCAGCTTTTTTTCGATCGATTAACGATACTTTATATCCTTAAATTTTTTCACTCAAGAGATTATTTCTTAAGAAAATAATTATTATTCATTATAGTTTGCATTATCCACTGTCAAAAGGTTTCCCCTATAGCAATATTTGAAGAACAATGGTCAGGCATTCAGTTAAAGCTTTTTTTTCGTTCGATTAGCGAGACTTTTTTTCAAAATTAAATTGACTTTGGGGCAAAGCCGTCAACGTAAGTTGCACAAGGATCTCTGTTGAGTATTGGCAGCTGCACGAAAGAAATGTTTCATTTCCCGAAATATCCCGGGATTAAGTAAGGTTGTTTGCATGTGAATATCCGTGAAGCGTGTAATGTCCGATGAGTATATAGCGTTGCATATAGTAATCGCTTCGCGCTAAGCGTTTTGGTTTATTTCTGCTATAAATAATAATTTATCGTCGACAGGATGATGCCAGATTCAACTTGCGTCACTCAGACCCTGGCATAAAACGATAATAACGTCAAATTATTAGCAAATTTTAATCCATGCAAAATTAGCCCTGTCAACGATCATTTAATTCTGAATGTCTTCATCCAAAAGTTATGAATCAATTTGCAAAGAAAATAAATAAGAAATTTTGCTCAATTCACTATTTTTTTGGGTCAAGAATAAAAAATTCTGGAATTCAAAATCTCAAAAAAGTATAATTAATTTAAAGTCAAATTATTATTTGAATTATGAAATAACAATAATTGAAAAAAAAATCTCAATGCAGAAGAAACTTACAAGAACAAGATTCTTCTCACAAGAGCAATACTTGAAAACAACTACTATGCACATTTGAAGAAAAAAAACTTGCATTGAGAATTTTTTTCTATTATTCCCATTTTAAATTTAAAGAATAATTTTAAAAAATATATTCAGCATTACAAAAAATGTCTCGCAATTTTATAATTTCAGGAATTTTCTATTTGCAATATTTTCTTTCGGGATTTTTCAGTTGTCCCAAAATTTCCAACAATTTAAGATTGCAGACACAGAAAAATTTCCGAATTATAAAATTCCCAAATATGAACAATTAAAAAAGTGTTTCAACAATAAATGAATAATAAAATAAATTAAATGAGATATATATTTATGAAATAAAAGTATTTTATTTATTATTTTAATATTCAACAAAGTTGTAATTTTTCAGATTCAGGAATGTCCTTGTGTCAGTAATTTTACATTGTTCTTTTTCGGAAATTTAATTTTTCAAAATTTTTTATTTGACCAAACCAATATTCAGTTTCACAACTTTTGCCTTGGGAAAATAGAAACTAGAATTTTTTTGAATATTTCACAAGAAAATAGGACATAAATTAAAAATGTTTTATCGGAGAAATTGGTAAAAGCTCGATATTCAAACACATAAATTTATTTTTGACAGCTGTTTACGTCGGAAGCCCATTCCCTGATCGCAACTCTATTTTTGAACTGGACATTTTTAAACTGTCGAGGTACCACGCGTTCAACATGAATCGCGTTAAAGCGTGACGATTTATTAGATACTTCTAAAAAAAAAGGCTAAAACTTTTTGTCAACATAGACATTATGAAGACGAAAATAAATGATGGGAAATTGCTTCAATTTTCAGTCAAAAAATTATTATTACTAAATATTGAGTCGAGAATATTTTCTCCTATTATTTTTATATGCCCACCACAAAATTGCAATAAAACGTCAATAATAATGTTAATAATTAAATTAAATTTTTAGGCTCGTAACAAGGAACAAGAAGCTGAGGTTTTGACCTGGATTCAGGATGTGCTTGGCGAAAAATTGCCACCTGGAAACTACGAAGACATCCTTAAGGATGGAGTTATTCTTTGTCAACTTATTAACAAAATCGTCCCGGGATCAGTTAAGAAAATTCAAACCAAGGGCACAAACTTCCAACTCATGGAGAACGTTCAACGGTGAGATTAATTTTTTTATTTATAAAATAACGATTAAAACAAAATTTTAATACAAATAATAAATTAATTTTGATTACAGATTCCAAGCGGCTATTAAAAACTATGGAGTACCACAGGAGGAAATTTTCCAAACAGCTGATCTTTTCGAAAGGCGAAACATCCCGCAGGTCACTCTCTGCCTATACGCCCTTGGCAGGCTTGTAAGCATTTTTCTCGAATATAACCAAAAATAATTACCCATTTTCTAAATTTTCGCGACCAAATACTTTCATTCTCTCATTCATAATCAGACCGACTCCTTGGCAACCATGTGTTCCGCAATAAACTCCTGACCATAGTTCTTGTCCAATCTACTCCTGACCATAGCTCGAGTCCCACCTACTCCTGACCATAGCTCGAGTCCCAACCTACTCCTGGCCATAGTTCGAGTCCGATCTACTCCTGACCATAGTTCGAATCCGACCTACTCCTGACCATAGTTCGAGTAATAATCTTTAATTTAATCATCTTTTAATAGACGCAGAAACATCCTGAGTACACCGGACCAAGACTCGGACCCAAAATGGCAGATGAGAACAAGAGGTTCGAATTAATTTTTATATCTGAATTAATAAATGTTTTTTTATTCTATCCTGAAATTTGAACCATTATTAATATTTTTATTATTTTTAGGACATTCACTGAAGATCAACTTCGTGCTAGCGAAGGACAGTTGAATTTGCAGATGGGATTCAACAAAGGTGCAAGTCAATCTGGACATGGTGGTTTCGGAAATACTCGACACATGTAAAAAATTCAAAAATCAAAGAATTTTTTTTATAAATATCAAAACATTAATTTCTCAAACTTTCTGGTCTCAAGATTTTCTGGCTGAGAATGAAGTCAAATAGAAAATATTCAAATTATATTTATTTTATACGTCTATTATATATTTAACTATGTAACAGAATTTGTTTTTGACTACAAAAATTGTTTAATAACTGCATTCTTCATACGAGGGAAAAGCTTGATAATTTTATAATTTTTCTATAGTTACTGCATAGCTTATCCTCCTTACAGAATAAAGTTCGAATACTTTAATATTTTATAAAAAAAGTTGCAAAATGTTTTGTTGAAATTTTGTTAAATTATTATCTACGATTTTGTTGGCTTAATTAATGTTGAATAATAACTTCTTTTAGCAGAAATATTTATGTATAGCATATATTCTTTTTCTATATGTGCCCATTTTGCGAAAATAAAGTAATTTTTTGAAAAAATTACGGACTTTTCTTTATTTTTTCACTGGATGTAAAGAATAATTGTTATGTTCACTCTAGATTTGAATCAGTCAAAAGTGACTGATTCGAGGACGATTTTGACTAATTCAAATAATTTGGATTTAACGACTGACAGATCAGTCACAACTAAAAAAGATCAATTTTAAACCAAAAATGGTGTAGCTAAATTTTGAATTAAAAAAATTAATTGGAAAAATTAATTAGAAAGAAAATATTTTTTAACAAAATAGTTTAGTCTTTAAACAAATAGTTGAATTTTTAACCAAAAAATATGAATTTTCAACTAACAACATTAATTTTCTACCAACAACAAAAAATTAATTTTGCGCCAAGAAGAATAATTTTCTACTAAAAAGGACGAATTTCCAAAAAATATATAATAGATTTTCAGCCAAATAGTTAAATTTGTAACAAAGAAAGATCAATTTTTTGAGAAAAATTAATTTCTATTATTTATTTATTTATTAATTTCCAAAAAACGGGTTTTCAACAAAATAGTTCAATTGTCAACCAATGAGATGAATTTTCAACTAAAATGATGAATCTTCTACTAAAAAAGGAATTTTTTAATAAAGCAGTTCAACGTTTAACCAAGTATTAAATATTTTAATACAAAACGTTGAATTCTTAACACAAAAATGTAATAGCTAATATTTAAACCAAAATTGATTTTAATTTTAAATAAAAAACATTTCATATTACAACAATAAAATATTTTAGTTTTTAAACGAAAACAGTTTATATTTCAACAAGAAAAAAAGTAATTTTTAAATTAAATTTTAAAAAAAATCAATTTTTAACCAATAGTCGAATAGCACAAATTTCATTTAACAAAATTAATTTTCAATCCAAAAAAATTTAACAAAATAAATCAATTTTGATTAATTAATAATTAATTAATAATAATCAACCAAATAAGGAAATTTTTAACAAATTAAATTTTTTAAACTAAAAAAGATTATTTGCAACAAAAAATGGAAAAGTTGAATTTTTAGTTGAATAAATTGATTTTTAAATAGAAAAAGCTTATTTTAAACTACAATTATGAATCTTCAACAAAAAAATGAATTTCTAATAATGTAGTTCAACTTTCAATCAATTTGAATTTTCAACAACAAGAATGAAATTTTGCGCTAAGAAGAATAATTTTCTACTAAAAAGGACGAATTTTTAACAAATATATAAATTTTCAACCAAATAGTTGAATTTGCAACGAAAAAAGATCAACTTTTAAACGAAAATTAATTATTTTAATTAATTAATTAATTGATTTCCAAAGAAAAAAGAGCGATTTTTCAACAAAATAGTTAACGCAAAAATGTAATAGCTAATATTTGAACCAAAATTGATTTCAATTTTAAATAAAAAACATTCAATATTCCAACAACAAAATATTTTAATGGAGGATGTTATTTTGTCGACCAGGGTGATTAATTAATTAATTTTCTCGTTTCACGAAAAAATTATTTGACCAGTAGATCGACAAAATTTAACATCAAAAAATTTAAAAAAATATTTTACTTCGAAAACAAAAAAAGTTGATATTTCAACAACAACAAAAAAGTAATTTTTAATGGAAAAAAGTGGAATTCAACCAAAAAAACACAAATTTTTAACAAAATAGTTGAATCCTGAACCGAATAGTTGAATTTAAAAAAAAAAAAACAATTTTCAACCAACGCTGAAATAGTACAAATTTCATTTGACAACAATAATTTTCAAAACAAAAGAATTCAACGAATTAATTAAATTTTCAATCAAATAATAAAACTTTTAACATGTTACATTTTTCCAAACTAAGAAATATTATTTTTCTACAAAAAATGTAAAAGTTGAATTTTCGGTTAAATAATTTGATTTAAAAAAAAGCTTATTTTGAACTACAATGATGAATCTTTAACTACAAAAAATTAATTTTTAACGAATTAGTTCAACTTTTAATCAATTAGTTGAATTTTCAACAACTAAAGATTAATTTTGCGCCAAGAAAAATAATTTTCTACTAAAAAAGACGAATTTTCAAAAAAATACATGAATTTTCAACCAAATAGTTGAATTTGCAACGAAGAAAGATCAATTTTTTAAAAAAATTAGGTAATTTAAATAATTAAATTAAATAATTTCCATAGAAAACAGAACGAATTTTCAACAAAATAGTTAAATTGTCAACCAAAGAAATGAATTTCCAACCCAAATGATTATTATTATTCAACAAAAAGAAGAATATTTAACAAAGTAGTTGAACTTTCAACCAAGTATTAAAAGTTTAATAAAAAAATTTAATTCTCAACACAAAAGTATAATAACTAATATTTGAACCAAAAAAGATTTCAATTTTAAATAAAAAAACATTCAATATTTCAAAAAAAAGATTTTAGATTAAAAAAAAACATTGATATTTTAACCAGAATAAAATTGTAATTTTAAATGAGAAAAAAGTGGAATTTAACCAAAAAAGAAACACAAATTTCCAACCAAATAGTTGAATTAAAAAAAGAGATGAATTCTCGACCAACAATGGAATAATTCAAGTTTCAATTAACAAAATTAATTTACAATAAAAAAAAATTTCAGCAAAATAATTAAAGCAACCAAATGATGAAAGTTTCAATTAAAAATATTAATTTTCAATCAAATTAAATTTTTTTAACTAAAATAGGTAATTTTTCAACCAAAAATGAAAAAGTTGAATTTTCAGTTAAATAAATTGATTTTTAAAGAAAAAAAAGCTTACTTTAAACTACACTAGTGAATCTTCAACCAAAAAAATGAATTTTTAATAAAGCAGTTATCAATCAAGTAGTTAAATTCTCAACACAAAAGTGTGATAACTAATATTTGAACTAAAAAAGATTTCAATTTAAATAAAAAAAACATTCAATATTTAAAAAAAAAGATTTTAGTTTTTAAACAAAACCCATTGATATTTCAATAACAACAAAATAATTATTTTCTAATGAAAAAACGTTGTGGAATTTAACCAAAAAGAAACACAAATTTTCAATAAAATAGTTGAATGCTCAACCAAATAGTTGAATTACAAAAATATAAATTTTCAACCAATAATGGAAAAGTACAAGTTTCAATGTAAAAAATTAATTTACTATAAAAAATTGTCAGCAAAATAATTAAATTTGCAATCAAATAATACAACTTCCAATTGAAAATATTGATTTTTAACAAATTACATTTTTCAAACAAAAAAATATATAATTTTTCAACAGAAATGAAAAGTTAAATTTCCATTAAAATAAATTGATTTTCAAACAAAAAAGGTCATTTTAAACTACAGTGGTACAAATTAAAATTTTCAAGGAATCTGTATCATCATCAGAGAATAACAGAAATTTCTTTATCGTCTTTTCAGACTTGATGAATTTATGAATTAAAAATTATTTTAATAAATTTTTTTTCTGAAAAAAGATCTTGTCCTTTTGCTCCTCTAGGAATCGAACCACAGAACTTCCGATTGCCGGTCGGGTGCTTTCCCATTAAGCTACTAGAGAGATCGAGAGAAGAAACTTTTTTTCAGCAATACACACATTATATAATTTTTTAAAAATATTTCTTATTTTATTTTAATTTCGACGTTAATTTAAAAAAAAAACATTTTCTTACAAAAAGGTGCTACAGAAACCCCTAAATATATATTTTTCAATTCTGTCAAAAATCTGCGGGTGTTGTATTTTACTAAAAAAAACAGTGGATGCATTCCAAAGTGAAATAATACATGAACAACGGCAATTGAAATAAAAATTTTTCAAGGAGTCTGTATTATCATCAGAGAATAACTGAAATTGTTAACCTCTTTTCAGACTGGATGGAAATATGAATTAAAAATTATTTTAAATAATTTTAATTTTCTAAAAAAAGATCTTCTCCTTTCGCTCCTCTGGGAAACGAACCTCGGAACTTCCGATTGCCGGAAGGGTGCTTTCCCATTAAGCTACTAGAGAGATCGAGAAAAAAATGTTTTTTCAGAAAATTGGAACTTCTGAGTTTCGTTTCTCAGCGGAGCAAAAAGAGATCTTTTTTCAGAGAAAAAAATCAATTAAAATAATTTTTAATTCATATTTCCATCTAGTCTGAAAAGACGTTAAAAATTTATGTTATCCCCTGATGATAATACAGATTACTTCACTTCCAATTCTCCTAAATTTGTAATAATAATTTTTTTGAAAAAGTAATTTTTTTAAATTCAATTTTAATTATGATGAAGTGAAGTACGCAAAAAAAATTTCCAGAGAAACAATTTACATACCCGATTCAGAAAATTATTTATTTATTCTTTTTAATCGATCATTTTCATAATAATCATTGTTTAAAATTGTGTTAATTTTCTACTGAAAATATTAATTCTTAACAACATACATGAAGTTCAAACTAAATTTCCAATCAAGAAGGTTAATTTTCTGAAAAAATTACAAATTTAAAAAAAAAACATAAATTTTAAACCATATTGTTAAATCTTCAACCAAGATTAATTTTCAACCGAAAAAGACGTAATTTTAACAAATTACATCAATTTTCAACAAAATAGATGAATTTTTTAACCACACAAAAAATAATTTTTTAACAAAAAATAAAATAGTTCATTTTTTTATTTAAAATATTAATTCTCAATTAAATATGAACCATCTACAAAACAGTTGAATTTTCAACCCGAAAAAATGAATTTTCAACCAAAATTATAAATCTTGAATCAAAAAAATAAATTTTTAAGAAATCAGTTAAAAAATCCTCAACTGAAACAGATTAATTTTCAACCAAACAGTTGCATTTTTAACCAAATAAATTGATTTTCTACAAAAAAAAGAATTTTCAACAAAAGACATAATTTTTTTTAACTAAAACAAAAATAACTGAAAAATGAATTTTTAACAAGTAGTTTGAATATTAACCAAGTAGTTTTCAACCAAGAATGAAATACTTACAATTTCAATAAAAAAATTAATCTTTTACAAAAAATAGAATATTCAACAAAATAGTGAAATTTGTAATGAAGAAATGAATTTTAAAAATGAAGATTCTTCAACTGGAATACTCTAATTTTTAATTGAAAAAGAAATAATCTTTAATAAAAAAAACGATTTTCAACGATATGGTTAAATTTTTAAGCAAATAAATAAATTATTGGATCAAATTATTTAAATTTTCAATCCAAAGAGACGAATTTTCAACAGAAAAATTGAATTTTCAAACAAAAAGTGACTTTTTAAAAAAATTCCAATGAAGAATCTTAAAAAATTAATTTTTAAAAAATTAGTTCAACTTTTGACCAAATAGTTAAATCTTCGAGCGCAAAAATACAAATTTTCTACAAAACAGTTGAATTTTTAACAAAAAAGTTAATTTTCAACCGAAAAAGATTATTTTTGAACCAGTTGCATTTGTAAACAAAAAATATAAAATTTCTACGAAAGGAAGTAAAGTTTCAAACTAAAAAAAAAGTCAATCAATTTCTCGAATTTTCGAGCCAAAAAAACAACTTTAAGCAAATTGTCGAATTGACAATCAAAATAATTAAATTTTGAACAATAAATTTAATAGTAGCCTTTTCTAAGGAAAAGAATGGACGTTCAACAAAAAATAGTTGGATTTTCTTATTGGGTTAGTAAATATTTATTTATTTATTTATTTAAAAAATTTTATTTATTTTTTTCTTATTTTGAAATATTTTAATAAATTATAAATACTAATTTTTAGGGTAAAAATTTTCAAAAACCTAATTAATAAAAAAACTTATTTTTTCGAATGACGAGCACATTTCTTTGGACCATATAAATTTGGCACGAGTGAAAATATTTTCCAGAGTGTCTGACTAAAACTGACCGAAATAAGTTCAAGTAAACACTGAAAGCATTGAAAGATACATTGCGTAGCGAATGTGTAAAAATACTTTTTAAAAATTAACAATTTGGTAGAAAATTCAAATATTTAGTCGAAAATGTAACTATTTTGTTGAAAATTTCCTGATTTTTTTTATTCAAGTATTCCAATTTTGCTCAAAAATCCATATTTTTTAGTTGAAACGTCAACAATTTGTTTGCAAATGTATTTATTTTCTTAAAAATTCGTCTTTTTTGGTGAAAAATTAATCTTTTTGGTTGAAAAAAAATTTTAGGTAAACTTTGAGATATTAAAAAAAAATCGATTTTAAACAAAATGTTGATTCTTGAAGAGTTCGGAAAAACATTTTTTTTAATAATTTTGAAAGAGTGTAAGAAAATAAAATCTTGATATTCCTGGGAAAATTTCAAACGATTTTTTATTTTGAAAAATGAATTTCTAGGGAAAAATGAACAAGATTTTAAAACAAAATTTTTCAAATTTTCAAGATTACAAAATTTAAAAAAATAGTTTTTGTAGCTTTTTAACGATTTTGAAAGGTTTCAAAATATTTCCAGATTTAAAAAAATAATAATTTGGAAGGTATCAAGGTAATTTTTTTAATTTTTAAAAATTTGTTTGAAAAACTCGAATAATTTTGATTGAGATTGAAAAGGTTTAGAAATTCTGAGTAGATTTGAAAATAATTACAAATTTTAATCTTTTCGTAAAAATTCATTCCTATGGTCGAAAAGTTAACTATTTTGTGGAAAATTTGTTGCTTTTTTTTGTTTCAAATTTAACATTTTTGCTAGAAAATTGATCATTTTCAGTTGAAATTTCAACCATTT
>CAKNXH010073883.1:0-13905 GCA_932178445.1 Andricus quercusramuli | reverse complement strand
AAAACGAATATGAAAATATGATTAGACTTGTTTCCAAGATTCCTCATCAACATTGGCCTCATACATCTTTCCCTTGAAAAACTTCCTCTCCCAAAATTCTCGCGGTGTGTCAAGTACTTTGTAATAATTATAGCATGTCGTTCATGTCGACCGCGGTGTCGGTGTTTGTGTCTGGAAGAGTGCGGGGGTGTGGGAATACCCAATGGGCAGGCTGCCAAAAATGTTGGCCCCTGATGATCATTAGACATTTTGCGTGGAGGGGATGGTGCCATATAGCGCCGCGACGCCCAGCGTCGGTCTTAGTTAATCCACGGCTCGACAAGATCGTTCAAAAAGTCTCTCTCATTTCAATTTTACCACACACTACACCAACACCACAAAAATGCCGGTACGTTCTGATCATTTCAAATTTTTGAATTTCGCGCGCGAAAAATCAATCATAATTATGAAAGTGGACGTTTTTGCGATTGAATCGTGATTTGTGAATGTGCAACGTTTGTTTACATCTGTGACATTTTTAATTTTTGCATTTTTTTTTCATTGCGTTTCAAACAATCGGAAAATATTCCCGAATCATAATTTTGTATTTGACGTTGAGGAAAAAGTGACTCGTGAGTTGAAAATATTGGTCGCGAGGTCGGTTTCGAAATCTCAGTAACATTATGACTTATTTATATCCGGACGTAAACAAATTCACAATTTCGAAACGCTAAATATCGTTTTGAAAATAATATTAGATTTAAAAATATTTAAGAAATTTTATTACATACAAAATTACCAAAAATCTAGAGAAATGCTATTTTTGTATACCTTTCACTGACTCTCGACCCCTTTCCGGAAGTCTCGGAAGACATCAGGCGCGTTTCCGTTTCACTAATGGCTGTTCCAAAATAAAAAATTTGAATAGAGATCAGAATAAAAATTTGTTTTGTTAATAACAATTTTTTAACATCAATATTACATGCTTCTTCTCTATTTATTTTATAAACAAATTTCTAAAACTATTTTTAGTTCATACAAATAAACGAGGAAGCAAATTGGCAGATCGTTAGGCATATTTCTGCTTTGAGAATAAATTATTTTCTCTTTAACCTGTTTTCATAACTTTCGACTGAATTCCTATTCATATGGTGAATTTTTGCAAAAAATCTTTCAAATTTTGATTTTTTTTTTTAATTTTCACCGTAATTCGTAAAAAATGCATTGCTCTTTTTTCTTGAAATAAAAATAATATTTATGTTATTCCATTTATTTTTCAAGGATTATTTGTTTTGAAATTTATATCAATATAATTTTCCTAAGATTCTTTTGAAATAATTTTAAAAAATGTTTGAAGATTTGAAATATGTCAAATAAAATTTTCAACCAAAAAAAATAAATTCTCATTGAAATATGTGATACATAATTGATGTTTTAATCAAACAGTATTTTTATTTAAAATCATAAACAGTGGAATTCATTCAAAAAAGAGAAATTTTCAACAGAATAATTGAATCCTCAACCAAAGAAAAATTAATTTTCAAACTTTTTTAACCAATAGTTTGATTTTCAAACAAAAAGATAAATTTTCAATCAAGATTAATTTTCTGCCAAAAATGACAAGTTTTCAAAAAAAAAAATTCATTTTCAAGCAAATAGTTGAATTTTCAACCAAAACAGATAAATTTTCAATTAAAAATGCAATACATAATTGATATTTTATCTAAAAAATATTTTTATTTTGAATAAAAAACAGTTGAATTCATTCTAAATAGATACGTTTTTAACAAAATAGTTGAATCCTCAACCAAAAAAGATTAATTTTCAACCAACAATGATTAAATATTTTTCAAAAGAGAAGTATTTTCTACAATACAGTTTATTTTTTTAAACCAAAAATATAAATTTTTAACAAAAAATTTATTTTCCACCAAATCATTCAATTTGCAAACAAATAGATGAATTTTTCAACAAAATAGTTAGATTTTTAACTAAAGAGATGAATTTTCAACTGAAATGATGAATCTTCAACCAAAATTAATTTTTTAACAAGTTTTTCCAACTCTTAACCAATTAGTTCCATTTTCAAAAAGAAAAAACTGTTGCATTTTTAACAATCAAAAAATGTGTCAGAAGATATCAATTTCCAACAAAAAATTTAAATTTTCAACTGAAAAAGATTTTTCAGTCGAGTAAGAAAAAAAATCAACCAAATTGTAATACGAGAGGAAAAATAATTTTTGATACAAAATTAAAATTTCGAATGTTTATTTCGAAATAAGTTGGTTTTTTAAATAAAATTTTTTTTCTCATCCTGGGTTTCTTGAGAAAATTAAAAAAAAATATTTGAAAACTTCAAACCTGTCGAAAAAGTATCTAGAAAATTTCTAAGAAATTTTTTTTGTAATACTGGATTTTACAACATTTTAGAAAAATTTCGAGTCACTTTAGAAAAATTAGAACTTGTAGAAATTTAGAAGAAATTTAAAAAAAATTGATAAATTTTTTTAATCTTTCAGTTTTCAAATATTTTTAATCTCTTCAAAAATTCCTTAATATCTTTTAAATTGATCCGAATTATTCCTGAAATATTTGACATTAACAAAAATTGCCTTCAAATCTTCCAGATTCTTTTCGACAATTTTGAAAATCTTTTTAAATACTCTCTTAAGATTAATTTTTCAAAGAAAAAACATTATTTAAAATTTTCCCCGAAATCTTAAGACATGTTTTTATTTTCTTCAAATCTTTCAAAATCCTTAAAAAGCTTCAAAATTTTATTAAGAAATCTACAAAAATATGCATTTTTTTAAACTTCTCAAAATCTTTTCGAATTTAAAATGATTTAAAATTTTTGTTTCAAAATTTCTATGTATGTTTCAAAATTATCTGAATTTTTGTTAAAACTTTTTCTGAACCTTTCAAAATTAAAAAAAAGCCTTTAAATATTCCAGATTTTTTTCAGCATTTTCAGAAATCTTTTGAAATTTTCTTTAAAAATTAATTTCCCAGTAATCTTAAAAAAAATGTATTCTCTCTAAACCTTGAAAAATTTGTTGAAATATTTTTAAGTTTAATATCATTTTTGTATGTATTCAAAACATCTAAATATTTTTTAACTCACTAGAATTTTTTCTAAAATTTTGTTCTTAATATCTTTTGAAATAATTCAAAGCTTTCCTAAAATTTTGTTGAAATCCTCCAAAGTTAAATAAAAAATTATTTTTAAATCTGCCAGATTATTTTTCTACATATTTTGAAATCATCAAAACTCAAAATTAATCTTTCAAAATAAAACCTAAATCATTAAAGAATTGTTGGCTTCATTATTTAAAAAATCATTTACAATTTGAATTTTCTCTTTGAGAAATAAATATTACGAAGTAAAATTTCTCATTTGAAAATTGTGTTTAAAAAAATTCCAGTAAATGAAAAAAAAAAAGCCACTAAAAGTCAAAGTCACGCAAACCAATCAGGTTTTCAATAAAAATGATGTATTATCTCGTGAAGATTGAAAAAAAAGATTGATAAATCCAAGAATTCTTTTTCAATTTCAATTTTTAACCTCCACCTCTAAATAAATAATTTGCAATAATTTAACAAAGGGAGTAAATATTTTCCGATAGGGATAACCTCCCTAGAATGGATAATAATTAATTCAAAATAATAATGTATGTAAAATAATTAATCCAATGTAAGTGATTGTTAAGACACTATACGTGCTAATAAATTAAAATTAATTATTTTCTTTTGTTTATGCTCCGAATTAATAATAATTTTGAAAAAAGTCTCACTAATCGACCGAAAAAAAACTTTAACACAATGCCTGACCATTGTTCTTCAAATATTACTATAGGGGAAACCTTTTTACAGTAGATAATGCAAACTGCAGTGAATAATAATTATTTTATTTGAAAATAATCTCTTGAATGGTAAAAATTAATAATATAAAATCTTGCTAATCGACCGAAAAAAAGCTTTAACTCAATGCCTGACCATTGTTCTTCAAATATTGATATAGGGGAAACCATTTATAGTGGATAATATAAACTACAGTGAATTAGTGAATAATTATTATTCACTATAGTTTGCATCATCCACTGTGAAAAGGTTTCCCCTATAGCAATATTTAAAGAACAATGGTCAGGCATTGAGTTGCAGCTTTTTTTCGATCGATTAACGATACTTTATATCCTTAAATTTTTTCACTCAAGAGATTATTTCTTAAGAAAATAATTATTATTCATTATAGTTTGCATTATCCACTGTCAAAAGGTTTCCCCTATAGCAATATTTGAAGAACAATGGTCAGGCATTCAGTTAAAGCTTTTTTTTCGTTCGATTAGCGAGACTTTTTTTCAAAATTAAATTGACTTTGGGGCAAAGCCGTCAACGTAAGTTGCACAAGGATCTCTGTTGAGTATTGGCAGCTGCACGAAAGAAATGTTTCATTTCCCGAAATATCCCGGGATTAAGTAAGGTTGTTTGCATGTGAATATCCGTGAAGCGTGTAATGTCCGATGAGTATATAGCGTTGCATATAGTAATCGCTTCGCGCTAAGCGTTTTGGTTTATTTCTGCTATAAATAATAATTTATCGTCGACAGGATGATGCCAGATTCAACTTGCGTCACTCAGACCCTGGCATAAAACGATAATAACGTCAAATTATTAGCAAATTTTAATCCATGCAAAATTAGCCCTGTCAACGATCATTTAATTCTGAATGTCTTCATCCAAAAGTTATGAATCAATTTGCAAAGAAAATAAATAAGAAATTTTGCTCAATTCACTATTTTTTTGGGTCAAGAATAAAAAATTCTGGAATTCAAAATCTCAAAAAAGTATAATTAATTTAAAGTCAAATTATTATTTGAATTATGAAATAACAATAATTGAAAAAAAAATCTCAATGCAGAAGAAACTTACAAGAACAAGATTCTTCTCACAAGAGCAATACTTGAAAACAACTACTATGCACATTTGAAGAAAAAAAACTTGCATTGAGAATTTTTTTCTATTATTCCCATTTTAAATTTAAAGAATAATTTTAAAAAATATATTCAGCATTACAAAAAATGTCTCGCAATTTTATAATTTCAGGAATTTTCTATTTGCAATATTTTCTTTCGGGATTTTTCAGTTGTCCCAAAATTTCCAACAATTTAAGATTGCAGACACAGAAAAATTTCCGAATTATAAAATTCCCAAATATGAACAATTAAAAAAGTGTTTCAACAATAAATGAATAATAAAATAAATTAAATGAGATATATATTTATGAAATAAAAGTATTTTATTTATTATTTTAATATTCAACAAAGTTGTAATTTTTCAGATTCAGGAATGTCCTTGTGTCAGTAATTTTACATTGTTCTTTTTCGGAAATTTAATTTTTCAAAATTTTTTATTTGACCAAACCAATATTCAGTTTCACAACTTTTGCCTTGGGAAAATAGAAACTAGAATTTTTTTGAATATTTCACAAGAAAATAGGACATAAATTAAAAATGTTTTATCGGAGAAATTGGTAAAAGCTCGATATTCAAACACATAAATTTATTTTTGACAGCTGTTTACGTCGGAAGCCCATTCCCTGATCGCAACTCTATTTTTGAACTGGACATTTTTAAACTGTCGAGGTACCACGCGTTCAACATGAATCGCGTTAAAGCGTGACGATTTATTAGATACTTCTAAAAAAAAAGGCTAAAACTTTTTGTCAACATAGACATTATGAAGACGAAAATAAATGATGGGAAATTGCTTCAATTTTCAGTCAAAAAATTATTATTACTAAATATTGAGTCGAGAATATTTTCTCCTATTATTTTTATATGCCCACCACAAAATTGCAATAAAACGTCAATAATAATGTTAATAATTAAATTAAATTTTTAGGCTCGTAACAAGGAACAAGAAGCTGAGGTTTTGACCTGGATTCAGGATGTGCTTGGCGAAAAATTGCCACCTGGAAACTACGAAGACATCCTTAAGGATGGAGTTATTCTTTGTCAACTTATTAACAAAATCGTCCCGGGATCAGTTAAGAAAATTCAAACCAAGGGCACAAACTTCCAACTCATGGAGAACGTTCAACGGTGAGATTAATTTTTTTATTTATAAAATAACGATTAAAACAAAATTTTAATACAAATAATAAATTAATTTTGATTACAGATTCCAAGCGGCTATTAAAAACTATGGAGTACCACAGGAGGAAATTTTCCAAACAGCTGATCTTTTCGAAAGGCGAAACATCCCGCAGGTCACTCTCTGCCTATACGCCCTTGGCAGGCTTGTAAGCATTTTTCTCGAATATAACCAAAAATAATTACCCATTTTCTAAATTTTCGCGACCAAATACTTTCATTCTCTCATTCATAATCAGACCGACTCCTTGGCAACCATGTGTTCCGCAATAAACTCCTGACCATAGTTCTTGTCCAATCTACTCCTGACCATAGCTCGAGTCCCACCTACTCCTGACCATAGCTCGAGTCCCAACCTACTCCTGGCCATAGTTCGAGTCCGATCTACTCCTGACCATAGTTCGAATCCGACCTACTCCTGACCATAGTTCGAGTAATAATCTTTAATTTAATCATCTTTTAATAGACGCAGAAACATCCTGAGTACACCGGACCAAGACTCGGACCCAAAATGGCAGATGAGAACAAGAGGTTCGAATTAATTTTTATATCTGAATTAATAAATGTTTTTTTATTCTATCCTGAAATTTGAACCATTATTAATATTTTTATTATTTTTAGGACATTCACTGAAGATCAACTTCGTGCTAGCGAAGGACAGTTGAATTTGCAGATGGGATTCAACAAAGGTGCAAGTCAATCTGGACATGGTGGTTTCGGAAATACTCGACACATGTAAAAAATTCAAAAATCAAAGAATTTTTTTTATAAATATCAAAACATTAATTTCTCAAACTTTCTGGTCTCAAGATTTTCTGGCTGAGAATGAAGTCAAATAGAAAATATTCAAATTATATTTATTTTATACGTCTATTATATATTTAACTATGTAACAGAATTTGTTTTTGACTACAAAAATTGTTTAATAACTGCATTCTTCATACGAGGGAAAAGCTTGATAATTTTATAATTTTTCTATAGTTACTGCATAGCTTATCCTCCTTACAGAATAAAGTTCGAATACTTTAATATTTTATAAAAAAAGTTGCAAAATGTTTTGTTGAAATTTTGTTAAATTATTATCTACGATTTTGTTGGCTTAATTAATGTTGAATAATAACTTCTTTTAGCAGAAATATTTATGTATAGCATATATTCTTTTTCTATATGTGCCCATTTTGCGAAAATAAAGTAATTTTTTGAAAAAATTACGGACTTTTCTTTATTTTTTCACTGGATGTAAAGAATAATTGTTATGTTCACTCTAGATTTGAATCAGTCAAAAGTGACTGATTCGAGGACGATTTTGACTAATTCAAATAATTTGGATTTAACGACTGACAGATCAGTCACAACTAAAAAAGATCAATTTTAAACCAAAAATGGTGTAGCTAAATTTTGAATTAAAAAAATTAATTGGAAAAATTAATTAGAAAGAAAATATTTTTTAACAAAATAGTTTAGTCTTTAAACAAATAGTTGAATTTTTAACCAAAAAATATGAATTTTCAACTAACAACATTAATTTTCTACCAACAACAAAAAATTAATTTTGCGCCAAGAAGAATAATTTTCTACTAAAAAGGACGAATTTCCAAAAAATATATAATAGATTTTCAGCCAAATAGTTAAATTTGTAACAAAGAAAGATCAATTTTTTGAGAAAAATTAATTTCTATTATTTATTTATTTATTAATTTCCAAAAAACGGGTTTTCAACAAAATAGTTCAATTGTCAACCAATGAGATGAATTTTCAACTAAAATGATGAATCTTCTACTAAAAAAGGAATTTTTTAATAAAGCAGTTCAACGTTTAACCAAGTATTAAATATTTTAATACAAAACGTTGAATTCTTAACACAAAAATGTAATAGCTAATATTTAAACCAAAATTGATTTTAATTTTAAATAAAAAACATTTCATATTACAACAATAAAATATTTTAGTTTTTAAACGAAAACAGTTTATATTTCAACAAGAAAAAAAGTAATTTTTAAATTAAATTTTAAAAAAAATCAATTTTTAACCAATAGTCGAATAGCACAAATTTCATTTAACAAAATTAATTTTCAATCCAAAAAAATTTAACAAAATAAATCAATTTTGATTAATTAATAATTAATTAATAATAATCAACCAAATAAGGAAATTTTTAACAAATTAAATTTTTTAAACTAAAAAAGATTATTTGCAACAAAAAATGGAAAAGTTGAATTTTTAGTTGAATAAATTGATTTTTAAATAGAAAAAGCTTATTTTAAACTACAATTATGAATCTTCAACAAAAAAATGAATTTCTAATAATGTAGTTCAACTTTCAATCAATTTGAATTTTCAACAACAAGAATGAAATTTTGCGCTAAGAAGAATAATTTTCTACTAAAAAGGACGAATTTTTAACAAATATATAAATTTTCAACCAAATAGTTGAATTTGCAACGAAAAAAGATCAACTTTTAAACGAAAATTAATTATTTTAATTAATTAATTAATTGATTTCCAAAGAAAAAAGAGCGATTTTTCAACAAAATAGTTAACGCAAAAATGTAATAGCTAATATTTGAACCAAAATTGATTTCAATTTTAAATAAAAAACATTCAATATTCCAACAACAAAATATTTTAATGGAGGATGTTATTTTGTCGACCAGGGTGATTAATTAATTAATTTTCTCGTTTCACGAAAAAAAACACAAATTTTTAACAAAATAGTTGAATCCTGAACCGAATAGTTGAATTTAAAAAAAAAAAAACAATTTTCAACCAACGCTGAAATAGTACAAATTTCATTTGACAACAATAATTTTCAAAACAAAAGAATTCAACGAATTAATTAAATTTTCAATCAAATAATAAAACTTTTAACATGTTACATTTTTCCAAACTAAGAAATATTATTTTTCTACAAAAAATGTAAAAGTTGAATTTTCGGTTAAATAATTTGATTTAAAAAAAAGCTTATTTTGAACTACAATGATGAATCTTTAACTACAAAAAATTAATTTTTAACGAATTAGTTCAACTTTTAATCAATTAGTTGAATTTTCAACAACTAAAGATTAATTTTGCGCCAAGAAAAATAATTTTCTACTAAAAAAGACGAATTTTCAAAAAAATACATGAATTTTCAACCAAATAGTTGAATTTGCAACGAAGAAAGATCAATTTTTTAAAAAAATTAGGTAATTTAAATAATTAAATTAAATAATTTCCATAGAAAACAGAACGAATTTTCAACAAAATAGTTAAATTGTCAACCAAAGAAATGAATTTCCAACCCAAATGATTATTATTATTCAACAAAAAGAAGAATATTTAACAAAGTAGTTGAACTTTCAACCAAGTATTAAAAGTTTAATAAAAAAATTTAATTCTCAACACAAAAGTATAATAACTAATATTTGAACCAAAAAAGATTTCAATTTTAAATAAAAAAACATTCAATATTTCAAAAAAAAGATTTTAGATTAAAAAAAAACATTGATATTTTAACCAGAATAAAATTGTAATTTTAAATGAGAAAAAAGTGGAATTTAACCAAAAAAGAAACACAAATTTCCAACCAAATAGTTGAATTAAAAAAAGAGATGAATTCTCGACCAACAATGGAATAATTCAAGTTTCAATTAACAAAATTAATTTACAATAAAAAAAAATTTCAGCAAAATAATTAAATTTGCAACCAAATGATGAAAGTTTCAATTAAAAATATTAATTTTCAATAAAATTAAATTTTTTTAACTAAAATAGGTAATTTTTCAACCAAAAATGAAAAAGTTGAATTTTCAGTTAAATAAATTGATTTTTAAAGAAAAAAAAGCTTATTTTAAACTACACTAGTGAATCTTCAACCAAAAAAATGAATTTTTAATAAAGCAGTTATCAATCAAGTAGTTAAATTCTCAACACAAAAGTGTGATAACTAATATTTGAACTAAAAAAGATTTCAATTTAAATAAAAAAAACATTCAATATTTAAAAAAAAAGATTTTAGTTTTTAAACAAAACCCATTGATATTTCAATAACAACAAAATAATTATTTTCTAATGAAAAAACGTTGTGGAATTTAACCAAAAAGAAACACAAATTTTCAATAAAATAGTTGAATGCTCAACCAAATAGTTGAATTACAAAAATATAAATTTTCAACCAATAATGGAAAAGTACAAGTTTCAATGTAAAAAATTAATTTACTATAAAAAATTGTCAGCAAAATAATTAAATTTGCAATCAAATAATACAACTTCCAATTGAAAATATTGATTTTTAACAAATTACATTTTTCAAACAAAAAAATATATAATTTTTCAACAGAAATGAAAAGTTAAATTTCCATTAAAATAAATTGATTTTCAAACAAAAAAGGTCATTTTAAACTACAGTGGTACAAATTAAAATTTTCAAGGAATCTGTATCATCATCAGAGAATAACAGAAATTTCTTTATCGTCTTTTCAGACTTGATGAATTTATGAATTAAAAATTATTTTAATAAATTTTTTTTCTGAAAAAAGATCTTGTCCTTTTGCTCCTCTAGGAATCGAACCACAGAACTTCCGATTGCCGGTCGGGTGCTTTCCCATTAAGCTACTAGAGAGATCGAGAGAAGAAACTTTTTTTCAGCAATACACACATTATATAATTTTTTAAAAATATTTCTTATTTTATTTTAATTTCGACGTTAATTTAAAAAAAAAACATTTTCTTACAAAAAGGTGCTACAGAAACCCCTAAATATATATTTTTCAATTCTGTCAAAAATCTGCGGGTGTTGTATTTTACTAAAAAAAACAGTGGATGCATTCCAAAGTGAAATAATACATGAACAACGGCAATTGAAATAAAAATTTTTCAAGGAGTCTGTATTATCATCAGAGAATAACTGAAATTGTTAACCTCTTTTCAGACTGGATGGAAATATGAATTAAAAATTATTTTAAATAATTTTAATTTTCTAAAAAAAGATCTTCTCCTTTCGCTCCTCTGGGAAACGAACCTCGGAACTTCCGATTGCCGGAAGGGTGCTTTCCCATTAAGCTACTAGAGAGATCGAGAAAAAAATGTTTTTTCAGAAAATTGGAACTTCTGAGTTTCGTTTCTCAGCGGAGCAAAAAGAGATCTTTTTTCAGAGAAAAAAATCAATTAAAATAATTTTTAATTCATATTTCCATCTAGTCTGAAAAGACGTTAAAAATTTATGTTATCCCCTGATGATAATACAGATTACTTCACTTCCAATTCTCCTAAATTTGTAATAATAATTTTTTTGAAAAAGTAATTTTTTTAAATTCAATTTTAATTATGATGAAGTGAAGTACGCAAAAAAAATTTCCAGAGAAACAATTTACATACCCGATTCAGAAAATTATTTATTTATTCTTTTTAATCGATCATTTTCATAATAATCATTGTTTAAAATTGTGTTAATTTTCTACTGAAAATATTAATTCTTAACAACATACATGAAGTTCAAACTAAATTTCCAATCAAGAAGGTTAATTTTCTGAAAAAATTACAAATTTAAAAAAAAAACATAAATTTTAAACCATATTGTTAAATCTTCAACCAAGATTAATTTTCAACCGAAAAAGACGTAATTTTAACAAATTACATCAATTTTCAACAAAATAGATGAATTTTTTAACCACACAAAAAATAATTTTTTAACAAAAAATAAAATAGTTCATTTTTTTATTTAAAATATTAATTCTCAATTAAATATGAACCATCTACAAAACAGTTGAATTTTCAACCCGAAAAAATGAATTTTCAACCAAAATTATAAATCTTCAATCAAAAAAATAAATTTTTAAGAAATCAGTTAAAAAATCCTCAACTGAAACAGATTAATTTTCAACCAAACAGTTGCATTTTTAACCAAATAAATTGATTTTCTACAAAAAAAAGAATTTTCAACAAAAGACATAATTTTTTTTAACTAAAACAAAAATAACTGAAAAATGAATTTTTAACAAGTAGTTTGAATATTAACCAAGTAGTTTTCAACCAAGAATGAAATACTTACAATTTCAATAAAAAAATTAATCTTTTACAAAAAATAGAATATTCAACAAAATAGTGAAATTTGTAATGAAGAAATGAATTTTAAAAATGAAGATTCTTCAACTGGAATACTCTAATTTTTAATTGAAAAAGAAATAATCTTTAATAAAAAAAACGATTTTCAACGATATGGTTAAATTTTTAAGCAAATAAATAAATTATTGGATCAAATTATTTAAATTTTCAATCCAAAGAGACGAATTTTCAACAGAAAAATTGAATTTTCAAACAAAAAGTGACTTTTTAAAAAAATTCCAATGAAGAATCTTAAAAAATTAATTTTTAAAAAATTAGTTCAACTTTTGACCAAATAGTTAAATCTTCGAGCGCAAAAATACAAATTTTCTACAAAACAGTTGAATTTTTAACAAAAAAGTTAATTTTCAACCGAAAAAGATTATTTTTGAACCAGTTGCATTTGTAAACAAAAAATATAAAATTTCTACGAAAGGAAGTAAAGTTTCAAACTAAAAAAAAAGTCAATCAATTTCTCGAATTTTCGAGCCAAAAAAACAACTTTAAGCAAATTGTCGAATTGACAATCAAAATAATTAAATTTTGAACAATAAATTTAATAGTAGCCTTTTCTAAGGAAAAGAATGGACGTTCAACAAAAAATAGTTGGATTTTCTTATTGGGTTAGTAAATATTTATTTATTTATTTATTTAAAAAATTTTATTTATTTTTTTCTTATTTTGAAATATTTTAATAAATTATAAATACTAATTTTTAGGGTAAAAATTTTCAAAAACCTAATTAATAAAAAAACTTATTTTTTCAAATGACGAGCACATTTCTTTGGACCATATAAATTTGGCACGAGTGAAAATATTTTCCAGAGTGTCTGACTAAAACTGACCGAAATAAGTTCAAGTAAACACTGAAAGCATTGAAAGATACATTGCGTAGCGAATGTGTAAAAATACTTTTTAAAAATTAACAATTTGGTAGAAAATTCAAATATTTAGTCGAAAATGTAACTATTTTGTTGAAAATTTCCTGATTTTTTTTATTCAAGTATTCCAATTTTGCTCAAAAATCCATATTTTTTAGTTGAAACGTCAACAATTTGTTTGCAAATGTATTTATTTTCTTAAAAATTCGTCTTTTTTGGTGAAAAATTAATCTTTTTGGTTGAAAAAAAATTTTAGGTAAACTTTGAGATATTAAAAAAAAATCGATTTTAAACAAAATGTTGATTCTTGAAGAGTTCGGAAAAACATTTTTTTTAATAATTTTGAAAGAGTGTAAGAAAATAAAATCTTGATATTCCTGGGAAAATTTCAAACGATTTTTTATTTTGAAAAATGAATTTCTAGGGAAAAATGAACAAGATTTTAAAACAAAATTTTTCAAATTTTCAAGATTACAAAATTTAAAAAAATAGTTTTTGTAGCTTTTTAACGATTTTGAAAGGTTTCAAAATATTTCCAGATTTAAAAAAATAATAATTTGGAAGGTATCAAGGTAATTTTTTTAATTTTTAAAAATTTGTTTGAAAAACTCGAATAATTTTGATTGAGATTGAAAAGGTTTAGAAATTCTGAGTAGATTTGAAAATAATTACAAATTTTAATCTTTTCGTAAAAATTCATTCCTATGGTCGAAAAGTTAACAATTTTGTGGAAAATTTGTTGCTTTTTTTTGTTTCAAATTTAATATTTTTGCTAGAAAATTGATCATTTTCAGTTGAAATTTCAACCATTT
>CAKNXH010073879.1:0-18647 GCA_932178445.1 Andricus quercusramuli | reverse complement strand
TTTCCATTTTCAGACTTTTACTTGAAACCAGCAGATGACGCGACATTAAAAAAAGCAGTAGAGCAATATACGACTACTACTATACAATCTTTCCACGAACCTGCAAATCTACCCAAGATGAAAGAAATTGTTGATAACTATTACTTCAAAAAATCCGCTCTCGCAAATAAAAACGAAGTATGTATATTTCATATTATAACAGAAAAATGTTTTTTTTTTTTCAATCGAAGTAGGGTGTCTAGCATTTCTTCAAACAAAAATTCCAGGACATTTCCGGGTTTTAAAGGACAGAAAAATACATTTTTCCATGTACTTTTTTACAGTAAAAAAAAAACTTTCCACGAAACATAGTAGAAATTGTAGGTCTAGTGGAACTGAAAAAGTGTCATATGCGAAATTTCTCTTGTTTTTACATTAAAACAATTTTTTGGAAATTTTTGAAATTCTATATTTTTTTGCTGTTCATAATATCAAAGCGAGTTCAACACCGTGTGTAATGAGTTTTTTTTTTGTAGAAATGTTTGACATTTGACTGAGTTTTCGAATTTTAAGCTAATTTAGGTTTCTTCTCAATAAAATAATAAAACTATCAACAAATAAGTTGATTTTTTTTTACCAAATTGTTAAGGCTTCAACCTACAAAGATGAATTTTCAACTAAATAATAAAATTTTAAACAGACAAGATTAAACTTCAACTAAAAATCGTTGCATTTCCAACGAAATGATTGCATTTTTTAGAAGACAGTTTAATTCTAAACAAAAAAGGCGAATTTTAAGTTCACAAGGACGAATTCTCTGTCGAAATAGACGAATATTCAACAGAACAGTTGAATTTGCAACAAAAAATGTTTATTTTTTCAACAAAATACTTGAAATTAAAAAAAAAATAATAATTTTCCAACCAGATAGTCTTATTTGGTATTAGTTGGTATTTCAACAACAAAAAAACGGATTTTGAATAAAACAGTTAAATTTTCAACTAAAAAGAGTTGAATTTTCAACAACAACAAAAATCAAAAACATAGTGGAATTTTCAACCAAATAGTTTAACTTTTAACCTGTAAAGATGAATTCTTAACCAAAACGACGAGTTTTCAACAAAGAAAATTAATTTTCTACCAAAAAAAAAAAAAGATAAATTTTTCACAAAATCAACCAATTTGGAAACAAATAATAACATAGATTTTCAACAGAATAGTTGAATTTCCTACTAAAGACGATAAATTTCCATCCAAAAATGGAACAGTTAAATTTTCAGTTGAAAAATTAATTTTCGTAGAAAAAAAAGGATTCTCAACAAAATAGTTAAAGTCTTCAACCAATATAATAAATCTGAAGAAAATTAGTTTAATTTTCAACCAAGTAGTTGAATTTTCAATTAGGAAGATTTTTAATTTCTACCAAAATAGATAAATTTACTGAACAAAGATGAGTTTTCAACTAAAATCGGAATAGTTAAATTTTCAGCAAAAAAAAAGATAATAATAATTTTATTGCGAAAAAAAATATTTTTGACAGAGTAGTTCAATTTTCAACAAATAAAATGAGTTTTTAACAGAGTAGTTCTACGTTTAACCAAGAGGTTGAATTTTAAACCAAAAAAGGTAAATTTTTAAAGAAAAATTAATAGTTGAATTTTTAATTCAAAAAATTAATTTTCATACAAAAATAAAGTTTTTTCAACAAAATAGTTCAATTTTCAGTCAATAAAATGATTTTTATTGTAGTTTTTTTAAGATTCCAACCAAGTAGTTGAATTTTTAATAAAGAGAATGAATTTTCTAATAAAAAAAAGATGAAATTAAAAAAAAAACGAATTTTCAATGAAATAGTTAAATTTTCAACTAAAGAGTTGAATTATAAAAAAAATCAACAAAATAGTTAAATTTTTAACCAAATAGTTTAACTTTTGACATACAATGATGAATTCTGAACCAAAACGACGAATTTTCCACCAAGAAAATTAATTTTCTACCAATAAAAAGATAAATGTTGAACAAAATAAACCAATTTGGAAACAAATAATAACATTGATTTTCAACCGAATAGTTGAATTTTCTCCTAAAGACGATAAATTTGCATCCAAAAATGCAACAGTTAAATTTTCAGTTTAAAAAAATTAATTTTTGTGGAAAAAAATAATAATTTTTGATAGAATAGTTCAATTTTCAACAAATAAAATGAGTTTTTAACATAGTAGTTCTACGTTTAACCAAGAGGTTGAATTTTAAACTAAAAAAGGTGAATTTTTAATGAAAAATTTAATAGTTTAATTTTTAATTCGAAAAATTAATTTTCATACAAAAATAAAGTTTTTTCAACAAAATAGTTCAATAATTTTCAGCCAATAAAATTATTTTTATTAAAGTTTTTTTTAGATTCCAACCAAGTAGTTGAATTTTTAATAAAGAAAATAAATTTTCTAATAAAAAAAAGAGATGAAATTTGAAAAAAAAGAACGAATTTTCAATGAAATAGATAAATTTTCAACCAAAGAGTTGAATTTTCAAAGAAAAAAAAATTTAAAAAAAACCGAAACGACGAATTTTCAACAAAGAAAATTATTTTTCTATCAAAAGAGATAAATTTCCAACAAAATACACCAATTTGCAAACAAATAATTTAATTTTCAACTGAAAAAGATTAATTTTCAGTAAAAAAAAATTTCAACTAAATAGCTGAATTTTTAACCAGAGATGAATTTTCAACTAAAATGTTGAGTCTGCAATTTTGCGACGAAAAAATGAATTTTTAATAAAGCAGGTGAACTTTTAACAAACAAACAAAAATTCTAGAAAACAGATGATTTTTCAACCCGAAATTATTAATTTTCTACCAAACGAACGAATTTTTTGATAGAAAAGACGAATTTTCAAAAAATAAAGATTTTTCAGCCAAGACATGAAACATTGTCAAAGAAATTGTTGAATATTCAAGCCAAAAGACAGCATTTTCAAACAAAAAATACGAATTTTCAACGAAAAATATCATTTTTAACCAAAAAATTACAGTTTTAATCAAAATAGAGAGAATTTCCACCAACAGGATTAATTTTCTACCAATAAAGACCAATTTTTGATTAAAGAAGATCAAATTTCAGCAGAAAAAATGGAAAAGTTAAATTTGTAGGACAAAAAATTAATTTTTAATGAAAAAAAGAATTTTCAGCAAAATATTTAAGTTTCCAATCAAAGAGATCAACCCTTAAACAAACAAATTTTTAACAAAGTGGTTCAAGTTTTACCCAAGTAATTCAATTTTTAATTTAAAAAATATCAATTTTCAGCCAAAAATGAAATAGTTACGTTTTTAGTTGAAAAAATTTTTTTTCAACCAAAAAAAGGCATTTTTAACAAAAAAGATGAATTTTCTACCAAAAAATAGGAATTCTCAACGAATAATGTAATAGTAGATATTTCAAATAAAAAGTATGACTTTTTAATAAAAATTGTTGAATTTGAACCCAAATAATAAAATTCTTCACTACAATTACAGTCGTCAGCATGAAGCAAGTGTAAGAAAAGAAATAAAAATACGAGTCAAATAAATTAATAACTAAAATAATCACTGGTCCCAAACTTCATTTCCAAAATTCTCTAACTTTGCCCCGACCAATTTTTCATTTGCTCTAACCATTAATATTCAAATGCAATTTCGATTGTAGTTTCGTGATTTTCTCCGTGATAAAATAAACAGTCTCTTGTTAAAAATGTAATCTATTTTCGTTCAGCAGAGAAAAAGTTTAAAAAACTATTTTTTCTTTAAACGAACAAAAATTCCAGAACCATTAGCAAAATTCAAGAACTTTTCCAGGTTTTTCCAGGTAAAAACGAATTCAAAGACTTTTCCAGGTTTTTAAGGATTTCCAGGACACTAGACACCCTGGAATCAAACAAACATTTGTTTGAACCTATATCAAAGATAGAATTTGTGACTCAAAACAAATTTGAGTTAAACAATGGTTTCTTTGAATCAAATATATTTTATTTGTATAAAACAAATAGTTGAATAAATTAACGAAATATTTGTTTAATCCTTTATCAAAGAAAGAATTTGATTCACACAAATATTTTTCCGAGTGTAACCCATTTTGCAGACATGCTTCATAAAATAGTTTTTCATTTTTTGGCTCTTTTCAACAGCTTCTGAAGTCTTTTACCAAATTCGCAAGCGACAGTCGATTTAAATACCCGGAATATATTTTATTGGAAAATATGGCAACAGCGGTAAAAAGTCCCTTCTACGCATACTCATTTGGTTATCGTGCCGATAACAGTTTGGTTTCTCTCCATTATGGCTTGAAAGGAAATATTGGTGTTACCCATAGTGAAGATGTTATGTATCTTTTTCCTTTTGTGTCTTTGAATGAGACCAAGAAAGTAGATCAAAAAATGATCAGTCTAATGGTTGATTTATGGACATCATTTGCAATTAATGGGTAAATATTGAATAATACAAAACTATCGTGCAATTTTTTTTATACAATTCTTAGTATTTAATTAAAACATTTTTTGAATTTTTTCAGTAAACCAACTTCTAAATTACTGCCCGATCCTAATCTCTGGCAGCCATATTCTAAAGAAAAAAGTTTTCTTCAAATTGGTGATCTGAGTAATAATAATAACCCAGCTGTGACTCTGAAACATAATTATTTTGGTGATGATATGAATTTTTGGAAAAAGAATTTTCCCGTCTGATATAGACATCTGCACTTTTTTTTGCTTAAATTATTTAATCAATTATCACTAGAAAGTACTAAAAACTGTTTCTGAAATATTAATACTATTGTTAATTAAAATTACAAAAGATATTACAAAAGATTAAAAAAATCATTGTAAATCAAACTCATTTATCGAAACATCCCAAACCAAAAATACAATTTACAATATGAGGATTTAAGAAAATGTTTACAGAATTTTGAAGATAAAAAGTCTATCTTTTTTAATGATCTAAAATCATTTTTATAACTTAAAAGTCAACATGCAATTCCAACTTTTCATGCTAAGAATGTTTACAAAATTGTATATTCTTGAAATTTGTATATTCGCATATTTGAAAATTATGACATTAAGTTCTATAATACATATTAATTCAAAAGTTATAAGACCTGTCAGTGCTTCTTTGATTGCAATTTTAAATATTCAATGTTTTTTAGGGTTTATTATTAAATTATATTTTTTTTCGAACTTTGCTTTCATATCCGTTCTTTGAAAATTTGTAAAAGCAATGAAATTTTAATAAATGAAAAAACTGTTTATAAGAATTTACCATATCCAATCCTATCATTGTTGTTATAAACCTGATTGAAAATATGCAAATAATAGATAATCTTTTGCGAATTGAGAAATATTTGTGCTGTTTTATATTCTTGCACGGTTGAGGAAATTAAAACTTTCAAATCATCTAATAAGTTATTGAAAATATTATACATGTTTTATATTATAGTACTTTTCGCTGAAAATCAATATTGAAAAAAAAAGAATTTTAATAGAAAATGATAAAGTTTCAAAGAGGACTAGAAATTTCTGAAAATATTAGGTTGTGTTACTTTTTTTCAATGGAAATGAGCATTTTTAAAGAAAAATCATCGTCAAGATTCCCAATTTTCAATAATTTTAGGTTATGTTAGCGTTTTACAACGCAAATGAATATTTTGAAATCAAAAATATTAGATTTTAAAGATATGCCATTTCTGTTAACAACATTTTTAATTGCTGTAGAAATTAATTTTTTAATAGAATCAGATTAACTTCATGTTTTTCACAGAAAATTGGGTTTTTAAGCTAAAATAGAAAAAAATGTATTCCATTTGGTTAAAAATTCAATCATATTGTTGAAAATTTAACTATTCTGTTAAAAAGTCTTTTTTTATGAAAATTCAAATTTTGTTCAAGATTCCTTCTTTTTGACTGAAAATTCATCTTAAATTTTCAACAAAATGATTGAATTTTTAACTAAATGGAATAATTTTTTTTCTATTTTAGCTTAAAAACCCAATTTTCTGCGAAAAACATAAAGTTAATCTGATTCTGTTAAAAAATTAAAAATGTTATTAACAGAAATGACATATAATTTAAAATCTAATATTTTTTAATTAAAAATATTTATTTCCGTTGTAAAACTCTGACATAACCTAAAATTGTTGAAAATTGGGAATCTTGATTATGATAGAAGATTCATAACGTGTCAACAATTTTAGGTTATGTTAACATTTTTCAATGGAAATCAGTTATTTAAAAAATTAATTAAATTTCAAAGAAGACTTATAACTTGCATCAACTTTTGGTGTTCTGCTAATGTTTTTCGTCGAAAATCGGTATTTTTAACCAACAAAAAAATCACAAGATTTTTCAGAATATCATTATTCTGTAGATTATCATTCAGAATCATTAAATTCACAATTTTGGTTTTTTTGTTAGTATTTTATACCAAAAATCGGTGCTTTTATTAAACAATTATTAGATTTAAAAAATGATTTACATTTCTATACAATTTTAGGTTATGATCGCGTGTTTCATCGGAAATCGGTATAGATTTCAAAGAAGATTTAAAATTTTGAAGCAATTTTAGGTTAAGTTAGCATTTTGTTATTTGGTTATGTTATCTTAGTGTGCTTCGTGTAGAAATGCTCTTGTTGATAACAAAATAACCAGAGGGGAGGGGAAGTAGGGGAAACGAGGTGATGAGAAGTAGGGGAAGTGAGACTGAGTAGGGGTGTGGAAGTGAGGGGTGAGGATGCAAAGTAAAGGAGGCGCGGGCAGGAAAAGTAAGGGAAACTAGGGGAGGGGAAGTAGAAAAAATTAGGGGAGGGAAAATATGAGGAGTGCGTGAAGAGAAAGTATATAGAGAAGAAGTAGGAGAACTGAGAGGAAGGACGGGAAAGTGAGGGGGAATAGGGGTGAAAAAGCTGGGAAAGGAAAGTTAGGAGAGGGGTATTAGGGGAAGTGAGAAGGAAAGTAGATTAGGTAAAAGTGGTAGAAGGGGGAAGTAGGGGGAGGGATATTAGGAGAAGGGAGGGCAGTGATAGGCCGAAAATTATGGGAGTTGGAGATTTTAACGACCTAATCAACGTCTTCATTGATCTTCACCCTTTTTTGTATGCGCGTGACGCCAAACTTCACAAATTTTTTATTCTACTCATAACTGATTTGTTATTTAACCATTTTCAAACAAATAATATGAAGAATAAAAATAAATTAGAGGAAGTGAGGGAGGGGTAGTAGGAAAGTGTGGATGAGTAGGGACATGGAAGTGAGGGGAGGGAAAGTAGGAGTGAGAATAGGGAAAGTAGAAGTGAGAATAGAGAAAGTAGAAGTGAGAATAGGGGAGGTGAGGGGTAGAAAGTGAGGGAGATGCGGGAAGGAAAAGTGAGGGAAGTGAGTGGAGAGGAATAGGAAGAAAAAGGGGAGAGGGAGTAGCGATGGAGAAGTAAGGGAAATGAGAATGGGTATAGGTGGGTATGGGAGGGGAAGTTGTCAAGGGATGTACAGGAAAGCGAAGAGAAGAGAAAGAGAGCTGAAGTAGGGGAAGTAATATTTGGGGAAGAGAGGGGAATTATGAGTGGGGGAAGTAGGCGAAAAAGTAGGGGAAGGAAAGTAAGGAAGGAGATTTGAACGACCTAATTAATGTCTTACTAGAGTCTAGACTACGAAACCCTTTTTTTGTGAACGCGCGGCGCCTACTTTGACTAATTTTTTTATTCTCCTCATAACTCATTTGTAGTTTAACAATTTTCAATTAAAAAAAAAATACAAAAGAAAAGAAACAGATTCAAAATTTGTACAAAATTTGACACCACTTCCATTATCCTCTTTACTGTTCCTCCACCAATTCCCCTATTGTCCGGAACCGTCGATGTTTTTTTTCAGCGTTCGAGCCGGATTTCATGGCGTGAGGAGACTCGGATTGAAAATAAAATCCGTTCATGAGTCTACCCACACCACACGCTCGTTAAATCCCTCCATCGATGCGTAAAACGCGTGTTTCTCAAATAAACGTCGTATCCTTCGCCTTGTTGGCGAAAGGCTCAATTCCGTTTACAAAACTCGAGGTAGGTTAATCGGGAGCGATCTAAATTCGCGATAGCAAATCCAGGGTGCAAGTAAAAAAGAAAAGCGTCCGGCAGATCGTCTTTAGGGGGTTAAAACTGCACGCATCAGCGAATCCTCTTGCAATCTTTTTCCTTTTCTTATACAGCCAACTATCTTTTATTCTTTTTGGGCGAATTGGTCGACACGGCACACACCTTTCATGAAGATGAAACACGCACAAATACTCAGAGGCGAGCTACAAACGCGCAAGAGGTCTGTCTGGATTATATAGGAGCCGTTTTTTTTGAGCTTCAATGGAGCTTAGAGGCTTTTTAAAGCACCCCCTATTCGAGCTCCTCTTAGACCTACATGTGTACTCATATAATGTAAATACTAACAAGCAAGAGGTGGGATATGCGCAATCATGCGATGAAATTTTTTGTGAATCTGACCATGCTTGATTCGGGGGCGAGATCTGGAGAATTTTACGATTTTTACGACCCTTCTCAGAGTAAGAAAAAAAATCGAATTGTTGCTGTAGGATGTGCTTGGTTGGAGCATCTTTATTCGAGAAAAAAGGCGATCTAATAAAGAATTTGGACCACGATCGCTCTATTTCGAACTCAAGTTTTTTTAGTATATCGGTTAAAGTGGATGAGGGACCATACACAAATTATGTAGGGAACGGTGGGGAGTTGTGGACCGTGGGGAGTCGTGGGCCGCCTTAATCTCCGCTATGTTGTGGGTGGTAGGCCTGCTTTAACCACTGCTACCCTATTTTTGCAGTAAAAAATAATTTTCACGAATTATAGTAGAAATTGGAACGAAATATGTGTCATATGCAAAATTTCTTATACGCTTCCAAAATCTGGTTTTATGGTCAAAAACACGTTTTTTGGTGACAGCTTTTTTAACGCGGTAAAAAATCACGACGCTACATTCAAAAATATTTCGAAGTTTCTCATTTTGTCAACTTTAACAACAGTTTTATGACATTTTTTTTTAATTCAATAATTTTCAGCTGTTGATATACTCACAGTGACTTCAATTTTCAAAACGAAAATATGAACTAAATAGATCAATTTTCATTAAAAAATGGAGAAGTTAAATTTTCAGGTGAAACATTAATTCTAAATAAGAAAGAACGAATTTTCAATACAATAGTTCAATTTTCAACCTAAGAGATAAATCTCCAAACAAAAAAATTAATTTTTAACAAAGTGTTTCAAACTTTTATACAAGTAGTTGAATTTTCAATTTAAAAAAATCAATTTTCAGCCAAAAATGTAATAGTCACATTTTTAGTTGAAAAAATTAGTTTTTCAACAAAAAAATCAGTTTTCATCAACAACAACAAAAGTGACTTTTTTCCAAATCAAAAAGTTACTCAAAGTGGCGCATATGCATTAATATGATTAATGTTCTTTTAAATTGAAAGGATTTCTAAATAATTCAAATGAATTGGAAAATAAACATGAATACCCAGAAAAATTCGACTGATTGCAGTCAAATTAGAGTGAATTCAAAGGAATTTAAGCAAAATGTGAAAAATTCGATAAAATTCCCGATGGAATAACAAAAATTCAAATGAATTCAAAACAATTAAAAAATATGAAAAAATTAATTGATGTACGTTTGAAATAAGTTTAGAAAAATGTGAGGGTATTCAAAAGGATCTGATGAAATGACAAAGAATTCAAGAAGAGTTTAAAGGACTTTAAGATGCATTAAACAAAATCTGAAGAAAATTCCAAAAAATCCATTGAATTTAGTGAATTTCAGATAATTTGAAAAAAAAATAGAAAACCTCTTCAAATCGTTCAATCCCCACCAACAAATTCTTTGAAATCCATTAAAATATGATAAAATCCCGTGGAATTCAATAAAATTTGATATTTCTAGAAATCCTGGAAAATTTACGAAAATATCTTGAGGGCTTTTAAAATTTCTTAAAATCACTGAAATCCTAGGAAATATTATAAAATCCCTTGGAATATTTTAAAATACCCTAAAATAATACCAATTCCTTAAAATCTTTTGAAATCCTTTGAAACTTTTTAAAGCTCTAGAAAATTCCTTGCAATTAAAAAAAATCTTCAAAGTCCTTTGGAAACCATCTAAATTATTGAAATATATCACAAATTCCTTTGGAATCTTTTCAAATACCCTAAAATATTTCAATGTTTTAAAAATCTTTTCAAATCCCTTGAAACTTTTGAAAACTCTTCAAAATTCCTTGGAATTTTTGAAAATACTCTAAAATCTTTCGAATCATTTGGAATACCTTCAAATTATCGAAATATAATACAAATTTTTCGGAATTTTGTTAAATACCCTAAAATCTTTCAATTTTTTTGAAATCTTTCAAATCCTTAGAAAATTCTCGGGATTATCAAAATCTATTAATAATTTCCTCAAATCCTTAAAAAATGCCCTAAAATATTTAAAATCCTTTGAAATGATTTAAAAACACTTGAAACTTGTTGTATTCAAGATAATACATGCTTTGCAGAGTGAAAACTTCATTTTCAAAATTCTATAATTTTTCCTCGACCAATTTTTTTTTCTTGGCCATTAACATTAAAATACCATTAACATTCATATGCAAATTAAAAATTTTCAAATTTATTTATTTTAAACAAAAAAAGTGACTTTTCTTCGATAGAAAACTTTCTTAAGAACTTCTTAAGAAGATACTTAATTTTTTTACAAAATAATTTAATTCTCTAGAGAAAAATTAAATTTTCAACCTTAAAAGATAAATTCTCAACAAAAAAGTGTGATAGTTGATATTTCAGCCAAGAAGTATGAAACTTCATTTAATAAAAAATGAATTTTAAAATCAAAAAGACGAATTTTCAATAAATAAGGATTTTTGAGTAATTAAAGAAAAGAAAGGTCATCTAAATTGCTGTTGAACCTTAAAGCCTAAAGACGAATTTTCTGTACAAAAATGGAATTTTCAACCAGAAAATACGGATTTTCAGCAAAAAAATTATTTTTTAACAAAATAGTTAAATTTTCAACCAAAGAGATGAATTTTCAACTAAAAATTGATACCTTCGACAAAAAAATCATCATTATTTAACAAAATGGTTGGAACAAAATTTTCAAACAAAATAGTTTAAATAAGAAGTAAATTTTCTACGAAGATATTTGATTTTTGAACCCAAAAAGATGAATTTTCAATAATAACAGTTGAATTTTCATACAAAAAGGATTACTTTTTAAAAGAATTACTTAATTTACTATCAAACAGTTGCACTTTCGTCCAAGAAAGATCAATTTTCTACCAGAACATATTATTTTTCAAATATAAAAGACAAACTTTTCAACACGAAATGTGAATTTTTCTCTAAATGTAAATTCTCTGCAAAATAGATGAACTTTCAACAAAAAAGTAGATTTGTAGCCCAAAAATGATGACTTTAACAAATTTATTGAATTTTCCAACAAACAGATGCATTCTTATCTAAGAAAAATTGCTTTTTCTACTAAAGCAGATGAATTTTTAAAGCAAAAAGACAAATTTTCAAAAAAATAGTTGGATTTCTATCCAAAAAACATTTCAATTGATTTTTTAACAACAAAATATAAATTTTAAACAAAAAGTGAATTTTATATAAAAATTTTCGACATGGAAACATGACTTTTTAACAATATTGTTAAATTTTGGACGAAACTGTCGCATTTTTATCCCAGAAAGATATAATTTCTACTAATATAGATTAGTTTTTAAATAAAAAATAAAAAAATGTTCAAAAAAATAGTTGAATCTACCAAAAAAAAGCAGTTGAATTTTCAACCACAAAGAATGACTTGAAAAAAATTGGTTGCATTTTCAAAAAAAAAATTGCATTTTTAGCCAAGAAAGGTGCAACTTTTAATAAATAATAAAATTTACAACTAGAAGTATAATTTTCAGGAGGAAGCAACAGCAAAAAAATAAATATAAATACAAAGAAAATAAATTACTAACAAGAATGCTATATTAGGGTTACCGCAAAATTTTATTTTTAAAATTCTCTAATTTTTCCCTGACCAATTTTTCATTTTCCCTGACCATTAATATTCAAAGAATCTTTTATAAGCGGAATAAAACAATTTCAAATAAAAATTGAAAAATTTAAAGTTATTCTACTTGACAGTTATTTAATGTTATATAAATTCCCTGACTTTTACAAGATTTTTTTTCTAAATCCCTGACTTTTCCCTTTACGTAATTTAATTACGGTCCCTAATATACGTATAGTCAAAAACTAATTCGGATTTAAAGAATAAAAAATATTAATTTTCCAAAGTTTCTTATTTGAATAGAGTGAAATAAAACATGCATGATATTTTGTGTGATTTTACTTTTCGATTTCCTTCAAATGATTTGAGTCCGCTCAATTTCAAGATTTACAAGATAAAGTGTTGAAATCCATTGTTAAATTTCAGCACAATTATTAGTATAATTAACCTGAACGTCCTTTTCCAGCAGGTTCACTAGAAAAATTAATTCTAGTAGCATATTATTATAGAAACATAAGTTAAGACTAACTGAAGAATATTTTAATTTAGACAGCAGTGTTGCTCAGATGGTAGCGTGCTCGGTTTATATTCCTGCATGGTAGTGAGGCACTCAAACTGTCGCATATTCGAGCCCCAATACTTCGAAAGAAAACCAAATACGACTAAGAAAAATTACCAATATTTTCTCTTCCATGAATGTTTTCTCGCCCTACTAAATATTCTACACTCTGCAGCTTATATATTTACGAAATCCATCTCATCTTGTACAAGATTTTTTTTTTAAATGAACAAAGTCTAATAAATGAGTTGCGAAAATTGTCGAATAAAGTATTTAAGACATAAAAAGTTATTCTCCCCGGGGGGTTATAAAAACAATAATCTGGTGTCATCAAACTTGGAAATAACACACTTTCCGGTTTACCCTTTTATTTTTGTCAATTGGTTACAAGGTAGCTCGTCGCGTTCGAAAAAGTAGTCGGGTAGCGATGGTAATGAATGTTTATTTATTGGTATCGATTTGTTCGAATTGTGCTGGTTACTCTCAGGCTCCTTGCTTTACGACGCTTTTAAGGCAAACTTATGTCTCTTTCGGCATTTACTTTTTTAGCCGAAAGTTTCACCGCAAAGCTGATATTTTATTATGGCGAACGTAAGATTGAAGACGATAAGGTCGATACGCTAAAAATTCAACGGATGCCCCTTGAATGATAATTTTACAAAAGCGATAAAAGCATAGTAAAAAGCCACTGCATTTCAAGCCGTATTGCTGAATTTCGATCTCCCAGATATATGCGATTTAATTATACAATATTGCCATGCTAAGTATCCCGAAGTTTTAAAACGGGGTATAAAAGATAATAAAATACAATCTCAGGGTGTCCAGTGATTCTTAGGAACGACATTCAAGGTATTTTCCAGGTTTTCCAGGTCAAGAAGTCAAGTTTTCCCAGGTTTCCCTTTTTTACATCAAATAATGAAATAAACATTTGTTATCCATGTAAAAAATTAGCTATTTCATTTTTTATTGGTCAATAATTTCTAAAAAAAAGGCAGAACCATAAATAAACAAATTCTTAATTTTTTGCGAACATAAGTCGTCTTTGAAAACCTTGAAATCTTTGTGAATTCGTTGAAATCTCTTGAAGTCAGAATCGTTGTGAAATCTTGAAATTTCTGTGACATCTTTTGGAATCTTTTCAAATTTTTGTAAAATATTTGACATCTTTGAAAACTTTAAAATCCTTGAAACCTTTGAAATTTTTTTAAATCTTTTGAAATTTTTATGAAATCTTTGAAATATTTTGAAACCTTTTGAAACTGAATTAAAATCGAAATTTTCAACTAATAATTATTATAATTTGTAAGTTGAATGTCACAAAAAATGTATATTTGTAACATTCTATATTAGCGGAGACGAAATTAAAATTATTATTATTATTATTATTATTATTATACCATTAAGCCATTTCCCTTTCGGGGTAGGCGTGACTTGCTCCGTTGGAAAGTAGTGGGATAGGTATATAGGTGTAAAGTAGGTCGTTATATGGTATAAGGTAGATAGGTATATAGGTATATGCGTTATACTTGTAGAATTATTCACAATATCAGGGTGGCTATTCGGTGGACGATTTCAAATTTCCGGTCATTTCCCGGTCAAGTTTTTCAATTTTCTTGATCAACTAAAAGTAACATATTCATATTTCCAAAAAAATGCAAATATTTATTTTAATTTATGACTTTCATTCTAAACATCCTTTAACATAACAACAGAGAACAGAGAAAAAGTACTTAAAATTTTCACTAAAAAATATTCATTTATTACAAAAAATGGAATAGTTAAACTTTCAGTTGAAAAAATTAATTTTCAACCAAAAAAAAAAACAGGTTTTCAACAAAATAGTTCAACTTTCAACCAGAGTGATGAATTTCCAAATAAAATTATGAATCTTCAATTGGAATAGTTCAATTTTAAACCAAAAAGATTAATTTTCAACTAAAACGATGAATACTTGACTGGAACACTTGAATTTACAACTAAAGAGATTAATTTTTAAACAAGATTAATTTTCAAATGAAAAGATCAATTTTCTACCAAAAAATACCATTTTTCAACAAAATACATGAATCTTTAACCAAATAGTTGAATTTTGAACTAAAAAAATAATATTTTGCAACCGAAAATGGAATAGTAACATTTTTAGTTAAAAAAATTATTTTTAAGCCAAACATAAGAGTTGTCAACTAAAACAATGAATCTTCAACTGAAATAGTTGACTTTTAAACCAGAAAGAAGAATTTTTAACTAAAAAATGATGAACTTTAAACAACAAGGTTAATTTTCAAATGAAAAAAGATTAATTTTCCACCAAAAAATGCAATTTTTTAACAAAATACATGAGTTTTTGACGAAATAATTGACTTTTTAATTAAAGAAGACAAAGAAACGAAAAACATCCTAAGGAAAAAAAAGTTTTCAATCAAAAAGCTCATTTTTCAATCAAGAAAATGAATTTTCAAGTAAAACAATAAATTTAAAAAAAAAATTAACAAGAGAGTTTAACTTTCAGCCAAATAATTTTATTTCCAACCTAAAAGATGAATATTTAATAGAAATGATAAATATTTAACTGGAATACTTGAATTGTTAACTGAATAGAAGAATTTTTTAACCAGGAGATTAGCTTTCAAATAAAAAGATAATTTTTTACAAAAAATATAAATTTTTTAACAAAATACATGAATTTTGAACGAAATAGTTAAATTTTCAACTGGAATAGTTGAATTTTATGCCAAAAAGATTAATTTTCAACCATAAAGATAAAATTTCTACAAGAATGGCGAATTTTCCACAAAGTACATACATTTTCAAACAAATAGTTTAATTTTTAAATTCAAAATATCACTTTTCAACCAAATAGTTGGATTTTCACCAAAATTATTAAAATAATGAAAACTTGAATTTTGCTAAAATCAGAAGTAAATTCCCGGTTTTTTAATTTTAATTAAATTCATTGAGTGAATGTAGAAAAATTCGAGTGCATGCAAAAGAACTCAGAGTTCAAAAACTCAGGATTAATTTAGGATAAAAGTCAGGATAAATTCAATAAATTCAACCTAAAAAGATGAATTTTCACCATAAAATGTGATAGTTGATATGTTTACCAAAAAATATATTCAATTTAAATCAAAAACAGGTAAATGTAAACAAAAAGATGTATTTTTATCAAAATACATGACTGTTCATCTGTTCAACCAAACAGTTGAGTTTTCAACTGAAAAAGATAAATTTTCAACTAGATAAGGAATAGTTTATTTTTCAGTCAAAAAAATTAATTTTCAACCAAAAAGGAAGAACGAATTATTAAAAAATATATGAATTTTCAAACAAAGAAATGAATTTTTAACTAAAATGATGAATCTGCAACACAAAAATTATTTCTCACATAGTAGTTAAACATTCGACCAAATACTTAATTTTTTACGAAATCTTTCAATTTTTGAGAAGAAAGTACGAATTTTGTCCAAATGAGATGAATTTTCAAAATTCAACATGTGGATTAAAAAAAAAAGTTAACTATCAACCGAAACACGTTAATTTTTAATTAGACAGTTGCATTTATAACAAAAAAAATTAGATTTCTAACAAAAAAGATCAATTTTCGCAAAAAAATGGAATAGTTAAACTTTCAGTTAAAAAATTAATTTGCAACAAAAAAACTAATGCTCTACCAAAAAAGGTGACTTTTTAACAAAATACATACATTTTCAACTAAATATTTAAATTTTTTTAGAAATGTTCAACAGATAAATTTTCCGGAAAAAAAGAATAGTTAAATTTTAGTTTCAAAAAATTAATGTTCAACCAAAAAAAGAAACAAATTTTCAACAGAATAGTTAATTTTAAACCGAAGAAGGTTAATTTTTAACAAAATACATAACTTTTAACTAAAATCTTGAATTTTTCAAGAAATTTACAAAAAATAAGTTTAAAAAAAAGAATAGTTCAGTTGACAAAAATTAATTTTCAGCGAAAGAAGAAAAATGAATTTTCAAACAAATAGTTATATTTTCAGCAACAGAAATGAATTTTCAACTAAAATGATGAATCTTCAACTAAAAAAATATTTTTAGCAAAGTAGTTCAACCTTCGACCAAGTAGTTTAATTTTCTAAAAATTTTTTAATTTTCAATAAAAAAGTACAAATTTTGTTCAGAAGAGATGAATTTTCTACCTCAGAACGTGAATTTTCAACAAAAAAGTTAATTTACCCGAAACAGGCTAATTTTTGATTATATAGTTGCATTTTTAACAAAAACAAAAATTAAATTTCTACCAATAAAGATGAATTTGTCACAAAAAATTGGAAGAGTTAAATTTTCAACCACAGAAATAAATTTTTAACTAAAATGATGAAACTGCAACAAAAAGAATTAATTTTGAACAAAATAGTTCTACTTCAGGCACAATAGTACAGCTTTTTACCAAATTTTTGAATTTTCAACCCAGAAATGTAAATTTTCAACGAAAAAGTTCATTTTCAACCGAAGCGGATTAATTTTTAATTATACAGTTGCACTTTTAACCGAAAAATACGAAATTTCTACAAAAAGGGATGAATTTCCAAACCGAAAGCACAAATGTTCAATAAAATGGTTAAAGTTTCAACAACAAAAAAATGTTGGCAAGAAAAAAATTCCAATCAAAAACCAAGCCCCCCACCCCCACCATGCGAGACAACATAAAAAATCGTTGACCTCCCATGCCACCCACTCAACAGACTTTACGTAACTTATGCACGGGAAATATACCATTTGAAAAGGGAAATTCAAGAAACGACAGAAAATATATATTCTCTATTAAATAAATCTAATAACCAAAACAAATTCACCCAAATATAATTTTGACTTTAACCATGAAAACTCTATCTCCCAGCCGAATAAAACTTCCAGAAGCCTAGAATTATCATCCCCGTGACGATCTAAACACCCCTGAATCCGCGTGAAGTGGCGTTTCATTGGTCTCTCGACAAATTCAAAACGCACCAACAGCATCACGATGGCCCTCGAAAAGCGTTTTAACCAGAAATTACTCGCGACTTTCGTTCTAGATCGAACGAAATTCTTCACGCGAGCCGCAGTCGATTTCCGCGCCGATTTTCCGCGCCCAATCTCCAACTTTAGAACTCTCAGCATTTTCAGCAATTGTGTCCAATTTTATACGGTTAACCCTCGACAAGATTTATCCGAATCCCTCAGTATATTCAGCATCCGCGTATTGTTCCCGAGGCAAGGTGCACGCTCTAAACGGGATATTGTGGGGGAAATCGACTTTTATAGCGCAAAATCCGCGCGATTTGAAAGGACGACCGCGTCACGCCGATTTCCTCTTGCCGATGGAGAAAAATTTTTGAGTATAGAAAAAAGGCATCCAAAGAAGAGGGGATGACAGGGGAGAAAACTATTGGAAATCATGGTCCAAAAGACCACCCGTTCCGCGTGTTAAGCGGGTGTTCCGTCGGTTTCCTCCTTTCTTCCTTTGAACTAGCGAACCGATACGCCAATTTTGAGTTGCTCCCTCCTTTCCTCTCTTGTTGTCCATTCTTTTTCTGCCAAAGAACATCTTACATCTTTTAGATCTTGTAAAAGCGATGTGTGTTATAAATGCGTATTCGGAGGCGGCTAGCACCTTTGTCGCCCTTTTAGGACGGCGAGAGGACCGGTACTCTAATATTCCGTGACGACAGGTCACTCCCGTCTCTTCATACGCGCCGCTCATACTATACTATATAGTTTGCCATTCATCCTGTTTTGTCTACCCTTAGACATTTGAACTTGTCATTGCAAACGAGGCTCTTGTAGCTCGGCTGATGACGGACAATTTTTTTCGAATCGCCAAAAAAAAAATTTCTTTAAGCGAGTTGATGAGTGAGGGGAGTTCCAATCCAAGATTCGTGTTACCAACATGTTACCAACATCGAGATTATTTCATAGCTCAGGGCTCGTGTCCGTGCTAAGTTTCTAGAATACTCTCGAAGGATACCGATGACGTCATGAAATTATATTATGCAATTTTGAGTAATGAATTTTGCGTAAACAGCTTT